>CM041544.1:23739000-24041773 GCA_023238725.1 Scortum barcoo | reverse complement strand
CTTCGAACACTTTAATTGATAAAATATAGTTTTTTTTCCCAAAACAATGTCAGAGTAAATGTCAACAAGGAAGACTGCACAATCTGAATACCAAAGATAAGTTCAGAGTGAGAGTACAGCAGACACACAAAACCTCAAAAACCTCATGTTGATTAACATTAACCATTACATTAAATTACTGAATCTACTGGACGATGTTCTGTGGCTGTAATGATGAGTTCACATCAGCATAATCAAATACTTTAGCAGAACATATTGTACTATCCAAAACTGTATTATTGTATGAAACTGACTGAAACTGATCTCTCAAACAACAGGTTTCACTCTGAAGAATGGATTTCTACTGTCGTGACGAAAGCTACAACCTCACCGACATCACCTCCGACTACAGTGATTACAATTTGTATGTCAGTATCAGTAAAACCGATGTGCTGATATGGACAAATCTTTGCATCGGCCTGCCTTTGACCCTCGTGGACCATCTATGCACTTTATTCTTTGGTAAGTTCATTGCAGTACATCATAGTTCAGAGCATGTTTACAGCTGTTTGCTCACTTTCACCAATGTTTTTCCTGCAGGTGCAAAAAGATCATGTGACTCCAATCTACGTCATCAACCTTCTCATTTCTGACCTCATTCAGCTCTGCTGCATGATCATTCAGGTGATACAACCCACGGATTGGACACCGTGTGAAACCTACTATTATATTTATTTCTTTGGTCTACTGTCCAGTGTTGGCTTGGAAAGGTAGATATCTGTCTGTCCAGGATGTGTGTAGCTACTTCTGTGTCTGACCATTATATTCCTACATGTTTCTGAAGCTTCTCAAAGACGATGTGTTTGTTTTGTTTACAGGTATTTGGTCGTCGCCTGGCCCCTGTGGTACCACTTCAGACGAACCATCAAGAGCTCTGTGGTGGTCTGTGTGGTGGTCTGGGCCCTTCCACTTGTCTGTGTACTTCCTGTCTATTTCTTGGTTGATTTTCAGGTCAGACAGACCGTCTTTGCCATCTTCCTCCTCCTTCCCCTCCCACTGTTCATATTCTTCCTGGGTGGGACCCTCAGAGCTCTGTCTGCTTCCCAGTCGGTCCCCTCTGATGAAAAACGCCTTGAATTGTTGGATGTTTGGTCCTGGTGATGCTTATTTACACACGTTGCTGTTCCTGCCCAGTATCATTTTGTTTCCTGGCAGATGGAAGGACACATGGCCTGTCTGATGTGTCTTTCATGTTTCTTAAGCTGAGTCCTCTTGCAGACTTAAGGTCTGTATGTTTTCATGAGGAAAGGGGCCATCGACAAACTTTTAGCCTCTGTGTGTTGTTGCAGAATGGACAGCAATGAAATCAGCAGTTGAGCAGCATGAATGAAGACAACATGTACACAGTCAGCTACATGTAGGCAGAGAAAGAGAGGAGAGTCATGTAGGCAAATGGAAAAGAAAGACAGATGCTTTCATTTGCTGATATGATTTCCAAGAATAAACCTAATTGTAGATAAAACAAAAAATGCTGATCTCTGATTTGTTCCCAGCAATGTCCTAATAAAGATCCTATATCTGGAAAAAAAAATTCATTACATAAAGAACAGGTTGTAGTTGGGTCCGGTTTCTTTGTACGCGTCCAACAGTTGCTGGTTGGGGCTCAGACTACACCGACTGTCGGGTTAATGTAAGTAAAATATATATAGTTAGGTTTAGATGTCAGAGCACAGTGCTATTGATAGCTAGCATACTATTTGTAGAGCAGGACTGAAAAGTAAAATGTTTGACTGGAAATTTGCTTACCTGCTGACTCAGTAAGGTAAAAATAGATGTGCATGTACTTTTTCGATGTGTCTTTATTATTTTTATTTATTTATTTTAATTTAATTGTCCCCTCCTTGAACCGCCACCTTAACTGTGGTGGAGGGGTTTGTGTGCCCGAATGATCCTAGGAGCTATGTTGTCGGGGGCATTACGCCCCTGGTAGGGTCTCCCACATGGCAAACAGGTCCTAGGTATGGCAAGGCCCAGACTAAGAAAGCGAGTTCACAAGCCCATCATGAACAGAAGAACATCAAGGATGCGTTACGTCGCCTGGATTGGCGTTACCTGGGCCCCACCCTGGAGCCAGGCCTGGGGTTTGGGGCTCGCAGGCGAGCGCCTGGTGGCCGGGTCTTTGCCCACGGGACCCGGCCGGGCTCAGCCCGAAATGGCGTGGGCCCGCCTTCCAGTAGGCTCACCACCCGCAGGAAGGTCCATGAGGGGCGGTGCAATGTGGTTTGGGTAGCAGTCGTGGCGGGGGCCTCGGCGACCCAATCCCTGGACCAAAACTCTGGCAATAGGGACATGGAATGTCACCTGCTGGGGGAAGGAGCCTGAGCTCGTGCGTGAGGGAGGTTGAGAGGTACCAGCTAGAGATAGTCGGGCTCACCTCCACGCATAGCTTGGGCTCTGGAACCCAGCTCCTTGAGAGGGAGCTGGACCCTCCACTACTCTGGAGTTGCCCAGGGTGAGCGGCGGCGAGCTGGTGTGGGCTTGCTTATAGCTCCCCAGCTCAGCCGCCATGTGTTGGAGTTCACCCCGGTGAACGAGAGGGTCGCTTCCCTGCGCCTTCGGGTTGGGGATAGGTCTCTTGCTGTTGTTTGTGCCTCATGGGCCGAACAGCAGTACAGAGTACCTGGCCTTCTTGGAGTCCCTGGGAGGGGTACTTGATAGTGCTCCAGGCTGGGGACTCCATTGTTCTACTGGGGACTTCAAGCGCTCACGTGGGCAAGCAACAGTGATACCTGGAGGGGCGTGATCGGGAGGAACGGCCTCCCCGATCTGAACCCAGCGGTGTTCTGTTATTGGACTTCTGTGCTAGTCACAGTTTGTCCATAACGAACACCATGTTCGAGCTGTAAGGGGTGTCCATCAGTGCACGTGGCACCAGGACACCCTAGGCCGGAGGTCGATGATCGACTTTGTTGTCGTTTCATCTGATCTCTGATCTCGGCCGTATGTCTTCAGACTTACTCGGGTAAAGAGAGGGGCTGAGTTGTCAACCCGATCACCACCTGGTGGTGAGAGTTGGATCCGCTGGCAGAAGGAGGAAGTTGGACAGACCTGGCAGACCCAAAGCGTGTATTGTGAGGGTCTGTTGGGAACGTCTGGCCAGAGCCCTCTGTCAGGGAGGTCTTCAACTCCACCTCCGGAAGAGCTTCTCACAGATTCCGAGGGAGGCTGGGGACATTGAGTCGAGTGGACCATGTTCTCTGCCTCCATTGTCGACTGTATGGCGGTTCGAAGTTATGGACGCTTAAGGTCTCTGTGCCTGTCGTGGCGGCAACCTTCCCCGAACCCGGTGGTGGACACCAGAAGTAAGGGATGCCGTCAGGCTGAAGAAGGAGTCCTATCGGACCATGTTGGCCTGTGGGACTCCTGATGCGCAGTTGACAGGTACCGGCAGGCCAAGCAAGCCGCATAGCCGGGACGGTCCTGGAGGCAAAAACTCGGGTCTGGGAGGAGTTGGTGAGGCCAATGGAGAGAGGACTATCGGTCGGCCTCGAAAGAGATTCTGGCAAACTGCAATCCAGGCGCCTCAGAAGGGGGAAGCAGTACTCTGCCAACACTGTTTACAGTGCAGGTGGGAGCTGTTGACCTCGACTACAGGGACATTGATTGTCGGACGGTGGAAGAAATACTTGAGGATCTCCTCAATCCCACCGACTTGCCTTCCAATGAGGAAGCGGAGGCTGGGGTCTCTGAGGTGGACTCGTCCATCACCCAAGCCGAAGTCACTGAGGTAGGTTCATAAGCTCCCTGAGTGGCAAAAGGCGCCGGGGTGGATGAGATCCGCCCTGAGTACCTCAAATCTCTGGATGTTGTGGGGCTGTCTTGGCTGACACGCCTTCTGCAACATTGCATGGAGGTTGGGGACAGTGCCTCTGGTGTGGCAAACTGGGGTGGTGGTCCCTCTTTTTAAAAAGGGGACCGAGAGTGGAGTGTTCAACTACAGGGGATCACACTTCTCAGCCTCCCAGGAAGGTCATGACGTACAGACTGGAGAGGAGAAGCCGGCCTAAATGCGACCCTACCGGATTCAGGAGGAACAATGCGGTTTTCGTCCTGGTCGTGGAACACTGGACCACCAGCTCTATACCCTCCACAGGGTGCTTGAGGGTTTATGGGAGTTTGCCCAACCAGTCCACATGTGCTTTGTGGATCTGGAGAAGGCATTCGACCGTGTCCCTCGTGGTATTCTGTGGGGGTGCTCCAGTATGGGGTCCGGGAGCCTTTGCTAAGGGCTGTTCGGTCTCTGTCGACCGGAGCAGGAGCTTGAATTACGCATTGCCGGCAGTAAGTCAGACCTGTTCCCAGTGCATGTTGGACTCCGGCAGGGTTGCCCTTTGTCACCGGTCCTGTTCATAATCTTTATGGACAGGATTTCTAAGGCGTAGCCAGGGGCCGGAGGGAGTCCGGTTTGGGAACCACAGGATTTCATCTCTGCTTTTTGCAGATGATGTTGTCCTGATTGGCTTCATCAGGCCAGGACCTTCAGCATGTACTGGAGCGGTTTGCAGCCGAGTGTGAAGCGGCTGGGATGAGAATCAGCACCTCCAAATCCGAGGCCATGGTTCTCGACGGAAAAGGGTGGCATACCCTCTCCAGGTGGGTGGAGAGGTCCTGCCTCAAGTGGAGAGTTCAAGTATCTGGGTCTTGTTCACGAAGTGAGGGAAAGATCGAAGCGTAGAGATTGACAGGCGGATTGGTGCAGCGTCCGCGGTTATGGCGTCGGTGTACCGGACCGTCGTGGTGAAGAAGGAGCTGAGTCGAAAGGCGAAGGCTCTCGATTTACCGGTCAATCCACGCTCCCACCCTCACCTATGGTCATGAACTTTGGGTAATGACCGAAAGGACAAGATCGCGGATACAAGTGGCGGCCGAAATGAGTTTCCTCCGCAGGGTGGCTGGGCGCTCCCTTAGAGATAGGGTGAGAAGCTCGGTCACTCGGGAGGAGCTCGGAGTAGAGCCGCTGCTCCTTCGCATCGAGAGGAGTCAGCTGAGGTGGCTTGGGCATCTGTTTCGGATGCCCCCTGGACGCCTCCCTAGGGAGGTGTTCCAGGCATGTCCCACCGGGAGGAGGCCCTCGGGGAAGACCCAGGACACGCTGGAGAAACTATGTCTCTCGGCTGGCCTGGGAACGCCTCGGAGGTCCCCCGGAAGAAGAGCTGGAGGAAGTGTCTGGGGTGAGGGAAGTCTGGGCATCTCTGCTCAGACTGCTGCCTCCGCGACCCGGTCCCGGACCAAGCGGATGAAGAAGATGAAGATAATTTAATTGTGGTGAGTTGTTTCTTTGATTTTTTTGGTACTGCTTCTTTACTGGTAAGGTCTGTGGTCAATGTGTAATTCATTGCAAGCCAAAGTTCCTGAATGTCTGATGTATGGCACTGCTGTGTCTGAGGGTGTGTGTGTTTGTGTGTCTGCACTCTGCAAACAATATTTACAATCACTATTTGTTTAAAGACTTATAGACTATTTATTAATGGTGGTGGTGAGTTTTATTTAGTTTCTATCATGTCTAAATGAAGTGTGTCTATTTGTGCTCATTTCTTTTGGTCTGAGATGCTGAGCTCTAGTGCCACAATACTGATTCTGAATGTCATATTTAGGACCTTTAACTAATATAAGTTCTAGTTTTGGTGTTTAAATGGTAGGAATGCTTGTTGTTGTGATTTTATTGAAATTATATCTTCAAATATTATATCCTATATCTATTATATATGTATATGTGATATCATATTTCAAATAAAAATAAAAATCTGTTGTCTCAAATAGGAATGTTTGCCATTGACTGACTCAATGTAAACTGAAATGATGATACAATAAAATCTCTCGTATCAACATAAAGCCCAATTTTTTTTTTGTTATCTGGGAATAATTCTCTTGTTCATTGTTGCCTTCTTTTCAAATTACTGATGGTTTCTCCTGACTCTTAAAGTTCTCATACTGCTTTAGATAATAACTGGGGAAGAAATGATAAAGTGTGACAGCGACAGTTACAACATATAAGACGTTTTTAAATTGTAAATTCTTGAAGCCTATTGTATGTTTTACATTTTTAAACTGATCATAACTAACTGAGGTCCATAAAGGAATAAGTGCATTTCCCACAATATTGACTATTTCTTTGAAATTTTTTTTTTTTTACTTAAATAACACGAGAAATGTTGGTAACTTACTTTAGTTGGTAACTTAGTAGTTTTCATGGATACCTAACCAGGTGCCACTAGATTAGGATAACCACCCTCCTGCTGCAGGCTCCTGCAGGAAGTGCAGACAGAAAGGGAGGCGTCATTAACAGTAGTGTTCATAGATTACAGGAATGGAGTTTATATCTGTAGAATCAAAACAACTGTGAAACTTAAAGAAACCTCCATGATGTCTTGATGACACTCATCTAGTGCTCTGATGGCAAAGTTGCACTCTTGCATGGCTGATGGTGAGAGTGCCACTCACAACAATCTGAGATTTCACAAATACAACTTATTTCTTCCTCTGAAGCATCACGACATATTACTGCAGACAGTGTAGATGCAGAGGAGAAAAGAGTGGTCCTATTCAGGTTGTGGTCCTGCAGCTTTGGAAGGTGAGGTTTGTGGTGCTTTACTTCTCTCAATTTATGCACAAGTGTAATGCATCAAACATTGCAAATGTTGAGGTGCAATGTAAATGAAGATGTAAATGAAAATTGTGACAGGACAACAGTCTAGGACTACAGTACACTACAATCCAATCCAACCGGTTACATTCACTTGCTATTGTTTCCCCTATGTTTACCTTGAATTCAAATTTGAACTTTCGAGAGAGTACGTGTCCGTGTGATAAACAAATAGTGGAGTATAAATAACTTGAGATGATGGCAGAAACAATGGAAAAGACAATCACTTGAATAACAAATATGAGGAGGAAAGGGGAAAGTAAAAATCGAGCAGAGGAAGGTTATGAGCAAGATATGGATACATAAGAAGGTATTACTGTGTTTTAGATTTATTGAGACAAAAAACACACTTTAACACTATATATTATGGCCCACAATGCACAGCCCCATTCTTCCCAATTTACAGTATATTTTTAGTCTTACAACTGTGTACCAATACAGTTCGTACTGATAAATACATCAAAAATTATTCTCTACTTCTTTTTTCCAAGTAACTTTTCTAAGCTTTTCTAATATTATATGTTACATGGACATGACCATGCTTGAAAGGTGCACACAGGCCAATTATCAGCATCCACTACTGACATTTGTTGGTTGAGTAATTGTTGTAATGACACTGACAGTGTCTTTTTTGGGCCTGTTACTGAGGAAAACCAATGAAAGGTTTAGTATGTCTTTGTAGTTTTGTAACTTTTGTGAAATGAAATTGTTTGAAGTTAGTTAAAATGTTTTTCAATCACTGTAGCATTGGTGTCATTTACGTTAAGAGATGAAAAATTAGAAACATCACAGGAATCATAAAATGTGGTAAAAAAAATGGTAAGACTGAGTTCATAAAACCCAACAACATATTAAGTAGTCACAAAAACAAGGATTAAAAGTTGCAAATGATCTAGTCTGGTCTCAGTAGGCAATGTTCTACAGTCTGGGGGCTCTAACAGGAAAGTCTCAGTACGAATAACCAGCAGCTCAGCATCCACCAATCTAAGAGAACACCGAGGCACATAAGGAGACAATGAATGTTTGATAGAATTTGGAACAAGGTCATTTATTTCTTTAAAAGTGATTGTGATCATTTAAGAATGAATAATCTCTTCAAATCTGGGCAGTGGAGTCAATGAATGGAGCTCAAAATTACAGATCTGTCTTCATGTTCATCACAGCTGTATTATGATAAAAAAAATGGAGCTCCTGGCCACACTTTGGTCAGAATCATTAAAAAGATGTTGATGTCCACAGCGATTGCCCAGGTTACCCTGTTCTTTGGATGGAGACACTGGCAGGAAAAAAACACAGTCCTGAGTGAGTTACTGGCAAAGTTTTAAATGATCCACTACTTCACAATTTGGATGTATGAACAATTTCAATGTGTCAGTCTTCAAGGCCTTTTGATTTACAGGAGAAACGATGTCTAATAGTTGAACACGCTCTCACTCCCAACTCGTCACATATGGACGCTTGGTCAGGACTCCTCAGTGCCACTTTTTAACACAGAGGGTACAACTTCAGTGTCAGTGTGAGAACACTGGCGTTGTCTATTGTCACTTTAAAACCAGACAACAGAGCAGCTTCTCTAAAATTTTAGCTCAGGTGAAAGCAGGAAGTCATGTCATGATGCCTAAATAGAAAACCATAAACATGTCAGTCTCTTAAATTTTGGCTATATTACATATTATCATAATAGAATAAATCCACAAGCCCTTGAACACAAACTGTTCATAGTTTAAAATGTTTTGTGAGGTTATTTCAGAGGTAAAATCAATTGACTGTGTTTCCTTCACTCAGTCGGCAGAGAAAGCTGCTACCGCCTCCACCCAACCCTCTCCCCACCATGCCAATGTATACGCCTCAGTACATTTTTCTCTCTTCCTAGATGAGCAGGTGTATATTGCCAGGTACTTCCTGCATGCTCTCACTTACCATCGTGACTTTCAGACTATTTGGATGCAAAGGACAAAACACCTGACATTGGTTGGTGTGAAGTCATTTAGGTGGATTCTCGCTGCTTTAAAAGGTAATATTTTTATTTTATAATGCAGAGATTATTAAAAAAGATGTAAATGAAATACAAGCAATCATAAAAAGGAAAATGCCAACTGTAACAAGTGAACAGCTTTGAAATAGTATGTGAAAAGAATTATAAAACCAGTTTTATTTTATTTCCCTCTAAATTATATGAATTTTGAGAAGGCTGTAAATGATGTGTGACTGTGGAATAAAGACAAAATATGTGTTTTGAGAAAATAGTTTAAAAGATTAAAAAATGTGTAAAATAAAAATAAAATTGGACAGAACAGAAGACAAGCTCATGTTCATTAAACATTAATCATTTCATTAAATACTGAAACAACTGGACGATGTTCTGTGGCTGTAATGATGAACTCACATTAGCATGTGAACATATTTGAATATGTCAGCAGAATGTACTGTCCCATTAGAAACTGAATAATTGGATTCAATATTATTAGCAGATAAAAGTAAGACATATTGAATAATGACAATAAATCTTAGAAGTCACATCGATTTTATGATTTGTTTCGTTTTACTATATTTGATCCATTTTATTAACCTCATTTCTCAAACAACAGGTTTCACTCTGAAGAATGGAAGATTTCTACATGAACAACACGTCACTGGACATAAGCAACATCACCTCTGATCACTATAACTACACCAACAACAGCTCTGACTACATTTATGTTGAGTCCTGCATAGACAGTTCCTGCTATGTGGTGATATGTACAATCGTTTGCATCAGCCTGCCTTTGACCCTCGTGGCCTATCTATGCACTTTATTCCTTGGTAAGTTCATTGCAGTACATCAGAGTTCAGAGCATGTTTACAGCTGTTTGCTCACTTTCACCAATGTTTTTCCTGCAGGTGCAAAAAGATCATGTGACTCCAATCTACGTCATCAACCTTCTCATTTCTGACATCCTTCAGCTCTGCTACATGATCATTGAGGTGGCACGACCCACGGATTGGATACTGTATGAAGTCTTCAATGTTATTTACTTGTGTGGTCTGACGTCCAGTGTTGGCTTCATGGTGTGTGTTGCCATGGAAAGGTAGTTATCTGTCTGTAAAGGATGTGTGTAGCTACTTCTGTGTCTGACCATTATATTCCTACATATTTCTGAAGCTTCTCAAAGACGATGTGTTTGTTTTGTTTGCCAACACCCCAGGACAAAGAGCAGACAGGTATTTGGTCGTCGCCTGAATGATAAGGTTTGAAATAAATAAGTAGGTGGCCCCTGTGGTACCGATATACAAATACTTCAGACGAACCATCAAGAGCTCTGTGGTGGTCTGTGTGGTGGTCTGGGTCCTTTGTCCTCTCGTTTTGGTCATTTTTTTGTTAACTTCAATCACCCTCTTTGCCATCATATGTTTAGAATTAAATATATATTTCTCCTCCTTCCCCTCCCACTGTTCATATTCTTCCTCGGTGGGACCATCAGAGCTCTGTCTGCTTCCCAGTCAGTCCCGTCTGACGAAAAACGCCGAATTGTTGGATGTTTGGTCCTGGTGATGCTTATTTACACACTGCTGTTCCTGCCCACCAGCCCCACCCAACCAATTTTTTTCTCTCCTCCATTTTTTTACTGGCAGATAGATGGATAGATGGCCTGTCTGATGTGTCTTTCATGTTTCTTAAGCTGAGTCCTCTTGCAGACTTAGGTCAATAAATGAGTGAAATAAAAATAAATGTATGTTTTCATGAAGAAAGGTGCCATCGACAAACTTTTAGCCTCTGTGTGTCGTTGCAGAATGGACAGCAATGAAATCAGCAGTTGAGCAGCATGAATGAAGACAACATGTACACAGTCAGCTACATGTAGGCAGAGAAAGAGAGGAGAGTCATGTAGGCAAATGGAAAAGAAAGACAGATGCTTTCATCTGATATATGATGTCTAATAAGACAAATAAACACTTAATTGTAGATAAGAACCAAAGTAGAAACGAAAAAATTCATTACAGTAGTTGGGTCCAGTTTCTTTTTAGGTGACCAACAGCTACTGGTTGGGGCTCAGACTACACCGACTGTCGGGTTAATGTAAGTAAAATATATATAGTTAGGTTTAGATGTCAGAGCACATGCTTCTGTTCTGACTCAGGAATGGTAAAAATACTGAGTGCTATTGTCTTCGGGGCTAATTGATTTTTTACAAAAAATGTGAAAATATTTATTTTAATTTCAAAATAGCTTTGATTTTTTTGACTGTATTTTCCTAGCATACTATTTTCTATTTGAAAGATCTAATGGAACATATGATAGTGGTGAGAATTTTATTTATATACTAGTGTGTCCATTTGTGCTCATTTCTTTTGGTCTGAGATGCTGAGCTCTAGTGCCACAATACTGATTCTGAATGTCATATTTAGGACCTTTAACTAATATAAGTTCTAGTTTTGGTGTTTAAATGGTAGGAATGCTTGTTGTTGTGATTTTATTGAAATTATATCTTCAGTTATTATATCTTATATCTAAGTATATGTGATTTTCATATTTCAAATAAAAATCTGTTGACTCAAATAGGAATGTTTTGCCATTTGACTGACTCAATGTAAATTGAAATGATGATACAATAAAATCTCTCGTATCAACATAAAGCCCAATTTTTTTTTTTTGTTAGCAGGGAATAATTCTCTCGTTCATTGTTGCCTTCTTTTCAAAGTTACTGATGGTTTCTCCTGACTCTTAAAGTTCTCATACTGCTTTAGATAATAACTGGGGAAGAAATGATAAAGTGTGATAGGTGACAGTTACAACATATAAGATGTTTTTAAATTGTAAATTAGTGAAGCCTAATTGTATGTTTTACATTTTTAAACTGATAACTAACTGAGGTCCATAAAGGAATAAGTGCATTTCCCACAATATTGACTATTTCTTTGAAAATAAAATTTCTTTTTTTTATTTAAATAACGCAAGAAACGTTGGTAACTTACTTAAGTTGGTAACTTACTTAAGTTGGTAACTTACTTAAGTTTCTCTTCGTCATTTCTGCTAAAACTGTAACACGTCCTGAAAGTACATGAGACAGATAATCTGTGATCATTAAAATCAGACTCCTCTGGCTCCACCTGTGGCCTCTGAGGCCATTTGACAACAACACAACCAATCACATCAGAGTATCTGACAGGATCTGACAGAAATAAACAATACAACACCTTTCCAGTCTTTTATTGTCCCCCATGGGGTTAAGGCTAATGTATGAAATCAATGTGACTTAGTCATAGATGGTTTTGCTGTTTGGGCTGCAGCTTGATGGGCTGCTATATTTTCTGTGAACCACCAGATGTCACTGTGCACTGTGCTGAGTTCAGCTGTTACCGAGTGGATCATTCAACTCTGGGTTTTCCTCTTCTGTTCTTTCCTTCATCCTCCTCTCCATCACCAGACTGTTCAGCTCCAGACTGACCTCAGAGCTTTCTTTTTTCTCAGTTTGTTGAGTGTGCTGACCTCACCAGCCCTGATGCCAACACCCCAGGACAAAGAGCAGAGCACTGGTTATTAGTGACTGATAGATGTTCAGGAGCCTAGACTTTAATTGATTCACTGAATGATAAGGTTTGAAATAAATAAGTAGGTAGTGTTCATAAACTTTAGGAATGTAGTTTATCCATGTAGAACAAAGAAAAGACTGTGGTTGAAAGAAATTCAGTATTTAAGTATGATACTTTATGTTTTCTAGTCATGCTACTTTATTCTAGTTACTGCACTCGAATCCTGTAGACTTGCAGTTATCAGCAGGGAGCGTGCTGATAAATATATGTCGATGATGTGATGATGTGTTCTGCAAAAAAGCTGTCTTGTAAAGTCACCACAATAGCATTCCTAAAATATGTAGAAGCAGTAGTTGCAGCAGAAAAAGCGATAATGACTCATATTATCTTTTGGGTTATTTCACATGGACCTCTTACTCACAATTTACTCACAGCTATCCTACTCCTTGCAATGTGTAAATGTGAAGCTCACACACAACGCTTCAGTGACAGCAGAGACACACAGAGCCTGTGGCGAGGGTTACAGACCATCATGGACTACAAGCCCCCATTGCAGACCTGCGACAGCATCACAACCACTCTGCTAAATGAGCTGAATGATGACTTCTTCACCCGATTTGAGGCACACAACAGCACGCCTGCACAGAAGTCTCCATCCCCTCCTGGTGGACAGGTGTTGACGCTGTCCCCAGACAGTGTGAGAAGGACACAGGAGCTCGCAAAGCTTCTGCTCCTGACAATATACCTGGTCATGTACTGAGGGACTGTGCCATGGAACTCACAGATGTCTTCACAGACATCTTCACCATCTCACTGAGTCAGGCTGACCCTACGGATCGGCAGGAACACATTCAGCATCACCACACTAAACACAGGGGCCCCTCAAGGATGTGTGCTGAGCCCCCTCCTTCTTCACTCTGCTGACCCACGACTGCACACTGTTGTACAGCTTCAACCTTTTCATCAAGTTTGCGGATGACACGACTGTGGTGGGTCTCATCAGCAACGACGATGAGACAGACTACAGGAGCGAGGTGAGCCGCCTGGCCTGGTGGTGCAGACACAACAATCTCTCTCTGAACGTGGAGAAGACGAAGGAGATTGTTGTGGACTTCAGGAGAACGCGCCCCCAGCATGCTCCTCTGACCATCAGTTCCTGGCTGTGCATCGCGAGGGACCCCACCCACCCGTCACACAGCTTCTTCAGCCTGCTGCCATCAGGAAGGAGACTGCAGAACCTGCAGGCCTGGACCAGCTGAGGGACAGCTTTCATCCAGCAGGCTGTCAGGATGCTGCTGAAGTCTCTTCCTGCTCTGCCCCCCCTTCCAGGAAGGAACCATTACACAAACACACACACACACACCCTGGACTTTGACCCCCCCATCAACACTTGAACTCTGACACCCTCAGGAACTCCACAAGCACACACTCACTTGTATTCACTTTAGCCACCTTAACCAGTCTTTAAGCTAAGTCCATTTTTGCATTATTACCATATATATTTGCACTGACTGTGATTTGCCATGTCTTATTTATTGCTATGTCTTCTTATTTATTGCTATCTTGCTTATTTATTGCTATGATTGTATTTGTTTTGCTTATTTTTGTTGTGGCTTGCTATTTTTGTTATACTCAGCTTGTTTCTGTTGTTTCATGCACCATGGGTTTGAGAGAACCGTAATTTCAATTCTCTGTATCTCCTTTACATGCTGCAGAATCAACAATAAAGCAGACTTTGACTTGGATACAGTTGCACAGGAAGCAGCACAACAAACCAAACATACTGCAGACATCACAATAAACTGCTTGCTTTGGCCCAGGTCATACAAACACCATCTCCCATAAGACCGAGAAGTTTGCAGGCTAAATTTCATGGTTTGACAGAGGAGATGCACTCATAGTTTTCACATGGGAGCTGTAGTTTGTCCTGCACTCACAAGTAAACATTGTTTAACCCAGGGAACCACTGAAAAAATAAAGTTTAATAGAACTTTGTAAAGTCCAGGTAATGTGCATTTTCATTAAAAAATGCCAGATGAAAACATGGGCATGACAAAACCTTCTTTCTTCCTCTGAAGCATAAGTCACATTGCACCGTATTCCCTCAACTGTGTGGATGCAGAGGAGAAAACAGTAGTCCCATTCAAGTTGAGGTCCTGCAGCTTTCAGAGGTGAACTTTGTGTTGCACTATACCTCTCCATCTCTTCATCATATACCACAGAAAAAACTACAGATGTAGAGGTGCAATGCAAATTCACATGTGAAGTAAGGATTCAGTGGCTCTGAATAACTGAGAAGATCTCATAGAAGTCTAGGACTGTTGGTGTATGGTAAACTGAAATCCAACCAGTTACATTCTGTTTCTGTTGTAACCATTTCTTTACATGAAATTCAAATTTGATGCTCAAGAAACAACATACATGACCGTGTAATAAACAAATAGTGGAGTATAAATAACTTGATATGATAAGTGATACAGTGGGAAAAAGACAGTACTTTGAATAACAAATATGAGGAGGAAAGAAGAATTGGAGAACTGGAGAGGAAGACGAGAATGAACATAAACTAGATAAATGAAAACGTAGTACAGTGGTTTAGAAATATATATATATATATATATATATATATATATATATATATATATATATATATACACACACACACACACACACACACACATTGCCACAGCCCCACACAACTCCCTCCCCAACATGCCAATGCATAACCCTCAGTATTTTTTTCTCTCTTCCTTAGGTGAGCAGGTGTTTATTGCAAGGAACTTCCTGCATGCTCTCACTTACCGTCGTGACTTTAGACTGTTTGGATGTAAAGGACAAAACATCAGACAGACATCGGTGAACTCATTCAGGTTGAGTCTTGCTGCTTTCAAAGGTAAGACAGACTATCATGAAAAGGAATATGCTAACTGTGACAAGTGAACAGTTTTGAATTGTACATGTACAGAATTCTGCAGTATACCTAATTATGTTTTATTCCATTTGGGTTTTTTCATTCTTTTCCCCTAACTTTTAGGAATTTCAAAGAATTTGACTGTGTAACAAAGACAAAATATATATTTAAAAATAGTTTAAAACACAAAAAGCATGCAATACATACATAAATGTGTTTTAAGAAAGAATGAAAAAAGAAAATGAGGCAAAGCAGACATAGTTTAGTATGAAATAAATAAATAAATACATCAGAAAATTGGTTCTACTGATGAGACATTGTCATGATGGAGTCTGTATATTTAGAACATGACACAGTTTTTTTTTCTTTGTCTTCTGATCCAACATTAATCCACTCAGAGGAATTTATAGTGATGTTTGCATTTTTCAAGGAAACAATGACAGCTGAGATCTTTGAATGAAATCGGAGCGTCAATCACTATTTCTCAGTCAGTTATAGTAGTTAGTGAGTGTTTTGGGGGCATTTTAGCCTTTATTGACAGGGAACAGTAGAGACAGACAGGACATGAGGACAGAGGGAGATGGGATGATACGCAATTTAAGGACCTTCGAACACTTTAATGATAAAATATAGTTTTTTTTCCCAAAACAATGTCAGAGTAAATGTCAACAAGGAAGACTGCACAATCTGAATACCAAAGATAAGTTCAGAGTGAGAGTACAGCAGACACACAAAACCTCAAAAACCTCATGTTGATTAACATTAACCATTACATTAAATTACTGAATCTACTGGACGATGTTCTGTGGCTGTAATGATGAGTTCACATCAGCATAATCAAATACTTTAGCAGAACATATTGTACTATCCAAAACTGTAGATTATTGTATGAAACTGACTGAAACTGATCTCTCAAACAACAGGTTTCACTCTGAAGAATGGATTTCTACTGTCGTGACGAAAGCTACAACCTCACCGACATCACCTCCGACTACAGTGATTACAATTTGTATGTCAGTATCAGTAAAACCGATGTGCTGATATGGACAAATCTTTGCATCGGCCTGCCTTTGACCCTCGTGGCCATCTATGCACTTTATTCTTTGGTAAGTTCATTGCAGTACATCATAGTTCAGAGCATGTTTACAGCTGTTTGCTCACTTTCACCAATGTTTTTCCTGCAGGTGCAAAAAGATCATGTGACTCCAATCTACGTCATCAACCTTCTCATTTCTGACCTCATTCAGCTCTGCTGCATGATCATTCAGGTGATACAACCCACGGATTGGACACCGTGTGAAACCTACTATTATATTTATTTCTTTGGTCTACTGTCCAGCGTTGGCTTCATGGTGTGTGTTGCCATGGAAAGGTAGTTATCTGTCTGTCCAGGATGTGTGTAGCTACTTCTGTGTCTGACCATTATATTCCTACATATTTCTGAAGCTTCTCAAAGACGATGTGTTTGTTTTGTTTACAGGTATTTGGTCGTCGCCTGGCCCCTGTGGTACCACTTCAGACGAACCATCAAGAGCTCTGTGGTGGTCTGTGTGGTGGTCTGGGTCCTTCCACTTGTCTGTGTACTTCCTGTCTATTTCTTGGTTGATTTTCAGGTCAGACAGACCATCTTTGCCATCTTCCTCCTCCTTCCCCTCCCACTGTTCATATTCTTCCTGGGTGGGACCCTCAGAGCTCTGTCTGCTTCCCAGTCGGTCCCGTCTGATGAAAAACGCCGAATTGTTGGATGTTTGGTCCTGGTGATCCTTATTTACACACTGCTGTTCCTGCCCGCCCAGTATCATTTTGTTCCTGGCAGATGGAATGGATAGATGGTACCTGTATTTATGTGTCTGTCATGTTACTTAAGGTTTGAGTCCTCTTGCAGACTTAAGGTCTGTATGTTTTCATGAAGGAAAGGGGCCATCGACAAACTTTTAGCCTTCTGTGTGTTGTTGCAAAATGGACAGCAATGAAATCAGCAGTTGAGCAGTTGCTCCCATCAGCATGCATGAATGAAGACAACATGTACACAGTCAGCTACATGTAGGCAGAGAAAGAGAGGAGAGTAGGCAGAGAAAGAGAGGAGAGTAGGCAAATGTGGAAAAGAAGAAGCAAATAGAGGACAGATGGAAAAGAAAGACAGATGCTTTCATTTGCTTGCTGATATGATTTCCAAGAATAAACCTAATTGTAGATAAAACAAAAAATGCTGATCTCTGATTTGTTCCCAGCAATGTCCTAATAAAGATCCTATATCTGGAAAAAAAATTCATTACATAAAGAACAGGTTAGTAGTTGGGGTCCTGGTTTCTTTTTAGGTGACCAACAGTTACTGGTTGGGGCTCAGACTACACCGACTGTCGGGTTAATGTAAGTAAAATATATATAGTTAGGTTTAGATGTCAGAGCACAGTGCTATTGATAGCTAGCATACTATTTGTCAGAGCAGGACTTGAAAAGTAAAATGTTTGACTGGAAATTTGCTTACCTGCTGACTCAGTAAGGTAAAAATAGATGTGCATGTACTTTTTGATGTGTCTTTATTATTTTTATTTATTTATTTTAATTTAATTGTGGTGAGTTGTTTCTTTGATTTTTTTGGTACTGCTTCTTTGCTGGTAAGGTCTGTGGTCAATGTGTAATTCATTGCAAGCCAAAGTTCCTGAATGTCTGATGTATGGCACTGCTGTGTCTGAGGGTGTGTGTGTTTGTGTGTCTGCACTCTGCAAACAATATTTACAATGACTATTTGTTTAAAGACTTATAGACTATTTATTAATGGTGGTGGTGAGTTTTATTTAGTTTCTATCATGTCTAAATGAAGTGTGTCCATTTGTGCTCATTTCTTTTGGTCTGAGATGCTGAGCTCTAGTGCCACAATACTGATTCTATTCTGAATGTCATATTTAGGACCTTTAACTAATATAAGTTCTAGTTTTGGTGTTTAAATGGTAGGAATGCTTGTTGTTGTGATTTTATTGAAATTATATCTTCAAATATTATATCCTTATATCTATTATATATGTATATGTGATATCATATTTCAAATAAAAATTCTGTTGTCTCAAATAGGAATGTTTGCCATTGACTGACTCAATGTAAATTGAAATGATGATACAATAAAATCTCTCGTATCAACATAAAGCCCAATTTTTTCTTTTGTTAGCAGGGAATAATTCTCTCGTTCATTGTTGCCTTCTTTTCAAAGTTACTGATGGTTTCTCCTGACTCTTAAAGTTCTCATACTGCTTTAGATAATAACTGGGGAAGAAATGATAAAGTGTGACAGCGACAGTTACAACATATAAGACGTTTTTAAATTGTAAATTCTTGAAGCCTATTGTATGTTTTACATTTTTAAACTGATAACTAACTGAGGTCCATAAAGGAATAAGTGCATTTCCCACAATATTGACTATTTCTTTGAAAATTTTGTTTTTTTTACTTAAATAACACAAGAAACTAAAGTTTCGGTAACTTACTTAAGTTGGTAACTTAGTAGTTTTCATGGATTACCTAACCAGGTGCCACTAGATTAGGATAACCACCCTCCTGCTGCAGGCTCCTGCAGGAAGTGCAGACAGAAAGGGATTAACAGAGGCGTCATTAACAGTAGTGTTCATAGATTACAGGAATGGAGTTTATATCTGTAGAATCAAAACAACTGTGAATGGACTTACAGAAAGTGAAACTACCTCCAGGATGTCTTGAAGATGACAAACCTCCATGATGTCTCATGACTAGTGCACACAACACATCTAGTGCTCTGACGGCAAAGTTGCACTCTTGCATGGCTGATGGTGAGAGTGCCACTCACAACAATCTGAGATTTCACAAATACAACTTATTTCTTCCTCTGAAGCATCAGCAAACGATCACGACATATTACTGCAGACAGTGTAGATGCAGAGGAGAAAAGAGTGGTCCTATTCAGGTTGTGGTCCTGCAGCTTTGGAAGGTGAGGTTCGTGGTGCATTACTTCTCTCATTTTATGCACAATGTAATGCATCAAACATTGCAAATGTTGAGGTGCAATGTAAATGAAGATGTAAATATAAATGAATAACTGTGACAGGACAACAGTCTAGGACTACAGTACACTACAATCCAATCCAACCGGTTACATTCACTTGCTATTCAGTACTTCCCCTATGTTTACCTTGAATTCAAATTTGAACTTCGAGAGAGTACGTGTCCGTGTGATAAACGTGTAATAAACAAATAGTGGAGTATAAATAACTTGAGATGACTGAGCTGAAACAATGGAAAAGACTTGAAGACAATCTGAAACTTTGAATAACAAATATGAGGAGGAAAGAGGGGAATGTAGTAAAAATTGAGCAGGAGGAAGGGAATGAGCATAGAAATGGATACATGAAGAAGGTATTACTGTGTGTTTTAGATTTATTGGAGACAAAAAACACACTTTAACACTATATATGACTCATGGCCCACAAGTGCACAGCCCTCATTAATCCTCCCAATTTACAGTATTTTTTTTGTTTAGTACTTACAACTGTGTACCAACTACAGTTCGTACTGATGAAATACATCAAAAATTATTCTCTACTTCCTTTTTTCCCAAGTAAGGGGTAGCTTTTCTAATATTATATGTTACATGGACATGACCATGCTTGAAAGGTGCACACAGGCCAATTAATCAGCATCCAACTACTGACATTTGTTGGTTAAGTAATTGTTGTAATGACACATTGACAGTGTCTTTTTTGGGCCTGTAATTGAGGAAAACCATCAATGAATAGGTTTTACGTCTTTGTAATCTTTGTAGTTTTGTAACTTTTGGAAACTGAAATAGTTTGAATTTAGTTAAAATGGTATGAAATGATCTATAGCTGGTGTGTTAGACTGTCAATAACGCTGACTGTAATATTTGTGTCCTTTAAATTTTATGACAGTTACACTGTGACTGAACATAAAATTATCTTCTACCCTGACATGGAAATGTGTGAAGTTTCTGCTGTCTTGATGGGGGACGTGTACCCTTATTGTGGAGCCAGGACAGAAAACAGTGGTGATTTTGTTGAGCAGTAGCTGGGACCCACTTTTAGTGAGGGATTTGTAAGGAAACCTGGTTCAATACAAATAAAAATGCAAAGGAATCATAAAATATGGTAAGTGAAAAAAAAGATGGTTAAGACTGGCAAGATTGGGATGATAAAACCCAACAACATATTAAGTAGTCACAAAAACAAGGATTTAATAAGTTGCAAATGATCTAGTCTGGTCTCAGTAGGCAATGTTCTACAGTCTGGGGGCTCTAACAGGAAAGTCTCTGTATGAATAACCAGCAGCTCAGCATCCACCAATCTAAGGAGAACACTCGGGCACATAAGGACACAATGAATGTTTGATAGAATTTGGAGCAAGGCCATTTATGGCTTTAAAATCAGTTGGTTTAATTTTAGAATTAATAATCTGTTCAAATTTGGGCTCAGACTGAGCACAAGTTACAGATCTGCATCAAAGGATTCTTCCAGCTCGCTCAACATCTTTAGTCAAGGAACTATTCTTACTGTAAAACAGGCTGGCAGAATTTGGCAAACTAAACTATGACATCAGATATTTCATTTGTACGTTTTAGAAGCATTTGGGACATTCATTCATTCAAATAACTCTGAAGCAGGCAAAGGGATTATCTCGACTGTTGGAGTTACAAAATTGTACAGTGACATAAAACTGTGGTGGGAGACACCACACTGAATGATGACCGACTAAGAGGAAGTATGTATATTAAGGACAAGAGTGGGCCAAGAATGGACCCTTGAGGAACACGATTATAATTAATGCCTTTCTTTCTGGGAACACTGTGGACATCAATTAAATGTATAAATGTCTATCATCATGTTCATCACAGCTGTATTATGATAAAAAAAATGGAGCTCCTGGCCACACTTTGGTCAGAATCATTAAAAAGATGTTGATGTCCACAGCGATTGCCCAGGTTACCCTGTTCTTTGGATGGAGACACTGGCAGGAAAAAAACACAGTCCTGAGTGAGTTACTGGCAAAGAAAGAAGTTTTAAATGATCCACTACTTCACAATTTGGATGTATGAACAATTTCAATGTGTCAGTCTTCAAGGCCTTTCGATTTACAGGAGAAACGATGTCTAATAGTTGAACACGCTCTCACTCCCAACTCGTCACATATGGACGCTTGGTCAGGACTCCTCAGTGCCACTTTTTAACACAGAGGGTACAACTTCAGTGTCAGTGTGAGAACACTGGTGTTGTCTATTGTCACTTTAAAACCAGACAACAGAGCAGCTTCTCTAAAATGTTAGCTCAGATGAAAGCAGGAAGTCATGTCATGATGCCTAAATAGAAAACCATATACATGTTAATCTCTTAAATTTGGGCTATATTACATATTATCATAACAGAATAAATCCACAAGCCCTTGAACACAAACTGTTATAAAACTGTTAATAGTTTAAAATGTTTTGAGAGGTTATTTCAGAGGTAAAATGATTTGACTGTGTTTCCTTCACTCAGTCGGCAGAGAAAGCTGCTACCGCCCCACCCAACCCTCTCCCCACCATGCCAATGTATACGCCTGAGTACATTTTTCTCTCTTCCTAGATGAGCAGGTGTATATTGCCAGGTACTTCCTGCATGCTCTCACTTACCATCGTGACTTTCAGACTATTTGGATGCAAAGGACAAAACACCTGACATTGGTGGTGTGAAGTCATTTAGGTGGATTCTCGCACTGCTTTAAAAGGTAATATTTTATTTTATAATGCAGAGATTATTAAAAAGATATTTAAATGAAATATGCAAGCCAATCATAAAAAGGAAAAAATGCCAACTGTAACAAGTGAACAGCTTTGAAATAGTATGTGAAAAGAATTATGTTTTATTTTATTTCCCCTAAATTATATGAATTTTGAGAAGGTGACTGTGGAATAAAGACAAAATATGTGTTTTGAGAAAACAGTTTAAAAGATTAAAAAATGTGTAAAATAAAAATAAAATTGCTCATGTTCATTAAACATTAATCATTTCATTAAATACTGAAACAACTGGACGATGTTCTGTGGCTGTAATGATGAACTCACATTAGCATGTGAACATATTTGAATATGTCAGCAGAATGTACTGTCCCATAAGAAACTGAATAATTGGATTCAATATTATTAGCAGATAAAAAGTAAGACATATTGAATAATGACAATAAATCTTAGAAGTCACATCGATTTTATGATTTGTTTCGATTGCGAGAATACAATGGTTTTACCAAATTTGTGTGAAGCTGAATCAGGTTAGGTAGATATTAAACAACGTGATGCATTTTATTAACCTCATTTCTCAAACAACAGGTTTCACACTGAAGAATGGAAGAGTTCTACATGAACAACACGTCACTGGACATAAGCAACTTCACCTCTGATGACTATAACTACATCAACAACAGCTCTGACCACAGTGATCCCTACAGATACATTTTCACAGTCTACTATGTGGTGACATGTACAATCGTTTGCATCGGCCTGCCTTTGACCCTCGTGGCCATCTATGCACTTTATTCTTTGGTAAGTTCATTGCAGTACATCAGAGTTCAGAGCATGTTTACAGCTGTTTGCTCACTTTCACCAATGTTTTTCCTGCAGGTGCAAAAAGATCATGTAACTCCAATCTACGTCATCAACCTTCTCATTTCCTGACCTCATTCAGCTCTGCTGCATGATCATTCAGGTGGCACGCAACCCACCAGGTTTTGGATACTGTATGAAGTCTTCTCGATTTTAACTTTACTTCTGTGGTCTGATGCATCCAGTGTTGGCTTCATGGTGTGTGTTGCCATGGAAAGGTAGTTATCTGTCTATTAATCCAGATGATGTGTGTAGCTACTTCTGTGTCTGAACATTATATTTCTACATATTTCTGAAGCTTCTCAAGCTTCTCAGACGAGACGATGTGTTTGTTTTGTTTACAGGTATTTGTCGTCGCCATCGCCTGGCCCCTGTGGTACCACTTCAGACGAACCATCAAGAGCTCTGTGGTGGTCTGTGTGGTGGTCTGGGGACTTTCTCTTCTCCTTTTCTTTGTTAATTTTTTGGTCATTTTCATCGCCACCACCTTCTTTGGGGTTTTGCTCCTCCTTCCCCTCCCACTGTTCATATTCTTCCTGGGTGGGACCCTCAGAGCTCTGTCTGCTTCCCAGTCGGTCCCGTCTGACGAAAAACGCCTGAATGAATTGTTGGATGTTTGGTCCTGGTGATGCTTATTTACACACTGCTGTTCCTGCCCACCAGCATTTTGTCCTTCCTGGCACATAGATGGATGGATAGCTGGCCTGTCTGTTGTGTCTTTCACGTTGCTAAGGTTTAGTCCTCTTGCAGACTTAGGTCTGTATGTTTTCATGAGGAAAGGGGCCATCGACAAACTTTTAGCTCTCTGTGTGTTGTTGCAGAATGGACAGCAATGAAATTCAGCAGTTCAGCAGCATGAATGAAGACAACATGTACACAGTCAGCTACATGTAGGCAGAGAAAGAGAGGAGAGTCATGTAGGCAAATGGCAAATAGAAAAGAAAAGAAAGACAGATGCTTTCATTTGCTGATATGATTTCCAAGAATAAACCTAATTGTAGATAAAACAAAAAATGCTGATCTCTGATTTGTTCCCAGCAATGTCCTAAAAAGATCCTATATCTGGAAAAAAATTCATTACATAAAGAACAGGTTGTAGTTTGGGTCCGGTTTCTTTTTAGTACGTGACCAACAGTTACTGGTTGGGGCTCAGACTACACCAGACTGTCGGGTTAATGTAAGTAAAATATATATAGTTAGGTTTAGATGTCAGAGCACAGTGCTATTGATAGCTAGCATACTATTTGTAGAGCAGGACTGAAAAGTAAAATGTTTGACTGGACCTTCAGGAGGCTTAATTTGCTTACCTGCTGACTCAGGAAGGTAAAAATAGATGTGCATGTACTTTTTGATGTGTCTTTATTATTTTTATTTATTTATTTTAATTTAATTGTGGTGAGTTGTTTCTTTGATTTTTTTGGTACTGCTTCTTTACTGGTAAGGTCTGTGGTCAGTGTGTTGACTATTTATTAATGGTGGTGGTGAGTTTTATTTAGTTTCTATCATGTCTAAATGAAGTGTGTCCATTTGTGCTCATTTCTTTTGGTCTGAGATGCTGAGCTCTAGTGCCACAATACTGATTCTGAATGTCATATTTAGGACCTTTAACTAATATAAGTTCTAGTTTTGGTGTTTAAATGGTAGGAATGCTTGTTGTTGTGATTATTGAAATTATATCTTCAGTTATTATATCTTATATCTAAGTATATGTGATTTTATATTTCAAATAAAAATCTGTTGTCTCAAATAGGAATGTTTGCCATTGACTGACTCAATGTAAATTGAAATGATGATACAATAAAATCTCTCGTATCAACATAAAGCCCAATTCTTTTGTTAGCACCTGGGAATAATTCTCTCGTTCATTGTTGCCTTCTTTTCAAAGTTACTGATGGTTTCTCCTGACTCTTAAAGTTCTCATACTGCTTTAGATAATAACTGGGGAAGAAATGATAAAGTGTGACAGGGACAGTTACAACATATAAGACGTTTTTAAATTGTAAATTAGTGAAGCCTAATGTATGTTTTACATTTTTAAACTGATAACTAACTGAGGTCCAATAAAGGAATAAGTGCATTTCCCACAATATTGACTATTTCTTTGAAAATTTAGTTTTTTTTACTTAAATAACACAAGAAACGTTGGTAACTTACTTAAGTTTCTCTTCGTCATTTCTGCTAAAACTGTAACACGTCCTGAAAGTACATGAGACAGATAATCTGTGATTAAAATCAGACTCCTCTGGCTCCACCTGTGGCCTCTGAGGCCATTTGACAACAACACAACCAATCACATCAGAGTATCTGACAGATCTGACAGAAATAAACAATACAACACCTTTCCAGTCTTTAATTATTGTCCCCCATGGGGTTAAGGCTAATGCATGAAATCAATGTGACTTAGTCATAGATGGTTTTGCTGTTTGGGCTGCAGCTTGATGGGCTGCTATATTTTCTGTGAACCACCAGATGTCACTGTGCACTGTGCTGAGTTCAGCTGTTACCGAGTGGATCAGTCAACTCTGGGTTTTCCTCTTCTGTTCTTTCCTTCATCCTCCTCTCCATCACCAGACTGTTCCAGCTCCAGACGGACCTCAGAGCTTTCTTTTTCTCAGTTTGTTGAGTGTGCTGACCTCACCAGCCCTGATGCCAACACCCCAGGACAAAGAGCAGAGCACTGGTTATTAGTGACTGATAGATGTTCAGGAGCCTAGACTTTAATTGATTCACTGAATGATAAGGTTTGAAATAAATAAGTAGGTAGTGTTCATAAACTTTAGGAATGTAGTTTATCCATGTAGAACAAAGAAAAGACTGTGGTTGAAAGAAATTCAGTATTTAAGTATGATACTTTATGTTTTCTAGTCATGCTACTTTACTTGACCTCCTCTAAACTAGCAAAGATAAATCGATATACAAATACTTGCAGTTATCAGCAGGGAGCTTGCTGATACAGTATGTCAATGATGTGATGATCTGTTCACCAAAAAATGCTGTCTTGTAAATTTTCACCACAGTAGCATTGCTAAAATATGTAGCAGCAGTAGTTGCAGCAGAAAAAGCGATAATGACTCAAAAAGCAATAAATGAACTCATATTATATTTTGGGGTTATTTCACACTGGACCTCTCACTCACAGTTTACTTCACAGCCTATCCTACTCCATGCAATGTGTGTAATGTATGTGAAGCTCACACACAACGCTTACTTATCAACATTTCCACAGGTAATGCTTGAGACATACAGAGCCTGTGGCGAGGGTTACAGACCATCATGGACTACAAGCCCCCATTGCAGACCTGCGACAGCACCAACCACTACTGCTAAATGACCTGACTGACAATTGACTTCTTCACCCGATTTGGCACAGGGCACACAACACACGATCTGCTACTAGAAGTCTCCATCCCCTCCTGGTGGACAGGCTAAATTTCACAGGCTTGACAGCAGACTTGTCACTGGTTTAGACAGTAAAAGGTGAGAAGGACACAGGATTTGCAATGCAATTCTAAATCGCAACAGGCTGTCTGCTAGCTGACAATGATACCTGGTCATGTAAACTGAGAAACTAAATCCCATGGAACTACATTTCATATGTTTTAGAATTAAACAGACATATATCACCAAATCTACAGAGCTGAGCTACAGAAGCTGACTGCAACTAGCCAGAGCCAAGGTTTTATTCGGGAAACCAGGAAAAAACAGTAAGCATTTAATAGACCACACTTTGTAAAGTCACAGGTAATGTGCATTTTCCCTAAAAAAAAAAAAGTGTTAAACGTAGGCATGATAAAAAAGCCAACTTTAATAACATGTTTATAGAAACTACAGCTAAAGTACAGTACAGTAAACTGAATTCCAAGCAGTTTACATTGTCTTTCCAATTGTTTCCCTTTTGTTTACATGAAATTCAAAGTTTGATATTCGAGACAATGCACATGACGTGACGTACGTGACTGTGGACTGTAAACTAAACAAATTGCAGAGAGTATAAATAACTTGACGATGATAACTGAAACACTGGAACTAGGCAGCACTTTGAATAACTTTGAATAACAAAGAAAATGAAAATGAAGAATGCCAGAAATGAAGAAAATGGAAAATGGAATGAACATAAAATAGACACATGAACAAGGTGAACATAAAATAGATACTGAAAAGGAAATGTTATACCAGGAGAATGATGAAATGTGAAATTGTGTGACTGTGTGTGTGTGTGTGTGACTGTGTGTGTGTGAACGTGTGTGCGTGTGTGTTGCCCCCAAGCATTGCTCCTCTGACCATTCAGTATACTTCCACATGGCTTCAGTGCCCAATTCCAAATGCCAAGGGTTTCATAAAACCACAACAGAATAAATCACCCACAAGCCTTTGTGAACAAAACACACAAAGTCATATTCTGTAACAGCCAATGCTGCTGCCATCAAGGTAAAAGGTGAAATGATTTGACTGAGTTTCAGTTTCATTCATTGCAGGTTCAACTGACAGACCAGAATTCTGTAACCGGGCCCCACCCAACCAATTTTTTTCTCTCCATCCTTAGATGAGCAGGCTGTCAGGATTGCTGATAGTCCAGGTACTTCCTGCATGCTGCTCCACTTACTGTCAGTGATTTTAGACTGTTTGGATCCAAACTGTTTGGATATAACACACACACATTGGTGAACTCATTCAGGTGGAGTCTTGCTGCATTCAGGTCAAAGGAGTCAATACAGAGATTATTAAAAAAAAGAAGAACTGCCAATAAAGAAAAGGAATATGCTTTCAAAGGTAACAAGTGAAATTCTTTGAAATAGTATGTGAAAGGAATTCTTTACAATAAAACCAGAGATTATAAAGAAAAGGAATAAAAAAAAGAAGAACTGCAGACAATAAAGAAAAGGAATATTTCCCCTGCCAACTTAACAAGTGAACATGCTTTGAAATATTTTGATGTGAAAGGAACTGTCAGAGATTATTAAAAAAAAAGATGTAAAACCAGTGACAAAAACATTTTGAGAAAATAGTTTGCAGACAATAAATGAGTGAAATAAAAATAAATGTTTTAAATGTCTGTAATAAGTGAACTAATAAAGACTTTGAAATAGTATGTGAAAGGAATTCATTTTGAGAAAATAGTTTAAGGGGCAATAAATGAGTGAAATAAAAATAAATGATTTTGGTCATTCAACAATAAATGAGTGAAATAAAAATAAATGAGTTTTAAATGTCAACAGAACAGAAGACATTAAGCTAATAAAGAGGGTCATGTTCATTAAACAATAAATGAGTGAAATAAAAATAAATGAGTTTTAAATGTGGACAGAACAGAAGACAAGCAATAAATGATTTCGAAATAAAAATAAATGAGTTTTCATAAGGGGCAGAGGGTCAACCAACATGAAACAACTAAGGGGCATGTTCTGTGGCTGGACAGAACAGAAGACAAGCAAAACCTGGACAGAACAGAAGACAAGCAAAACCTACTGAAACAACATTAAACATTAATGTTCTGTGGCTGTAATGATGAACTCAGCAGAAACTGTCCTGGACATAATGTTCTGTGAACATAATTGGATTACTCACATGAATTAGCATATTTGAATATGTCAGCAGAATGTACTGTAAGACCATTGAATATAAGAAACTGCATAAAATTGAGAAGATTAAATATCAGTGATTTTATGATAATAGCAGATGAAAGTAAGACATACATGGTTTTGAATATGGCAATTTGTAAAATGAACCTGAGAAGTCACAGTGATTTTATGATTTAATCCTGAATAAGGTTGAGCATACAATGGTTTTACTATATTTGTAAACACTGAACCTGCTCCAGCTTTTAATAAGTGATCTCTAACACTGAATAAGGTTGGGTAGATATTAAACATTTCTGTGAACAACACATCACTTTTAATAACCTGTTATAACCACACCAACATCAAACAACAGGTTTCAAACAACACTCTTCAGAATAACAACATTTCTACATGAACAACACATCACTGGACATGTTATAACCACACCAACATACACTTAACCACACCAACATGACTGTAACAACAGTGGTGGATGATAACAAAAATACCTCTGACCGTAACAAAGCAACATCTTACACATTATGAACCTGTATCCTCCATGATACCTATGTAACAAAGATGAACCATGGTTAATCTTTTCTGACATCGGCCTTCCTTTGCCTTCCTTTAACCCTCGCAGCCATCTATGCTCTTTATTCTCTGGTAGGTACATGATGACTGAGATGTATTTACTGTATGTGTCGTGTGTGTCATACAGTCACTCTGTAAAGGATCTCGATTTTGCTTGGATGCCAGGTCAGGAGGTCAGGAGGCTGGGATAAACTATTGTAATGAGTTTTCAAACATCACAGAAATAATTTACTCCATATTCAAAATTGACTTAAAACTGATTGGAACATAAATACATATAGTTTATACGTGCAGCTCCATTCCAACCCTCTTCTACACTGTTGAGGTTAATATAAGTTACCATTCAAAGAAAAACATCAAATAGTCTAATTGTTTCTTCTTTAACATTGTTTGGGCTCATTGTTTGGCTTTAAAAAAAAAAGATGAAAAAAACACTGAAGGAATGTGTGAAATATTGTAGACAACACAGTCCCCCCTGAGGATGATGCTGTCCCCCCTGATCTTGGATCCCCTGATTTTTCTTTTGCTGACTGACCTTGGTCAAGTTGATCCCCTGATTTTTCTTTTCACAACAAGATCAAGTCTCTTGACAGCTTTAGATTCTATACTTTTTTAGTGAAGTCTCTTGAAATAATAGCTATATGGATAGACTGTCATAAAAAATGACACAGATATTTATGGTGCCGAGAGGGAGTCAGACTTTCCCTTTTTGTTCCAGCTGTACTTTTTATTTTTTATGTGAATTAGCTTTGGATGTGAACAAGAAAATCTTTGGGTTACTTGATGTAATCCCTACTTTGATAACAGACTGGGGTGTCTGGGGTGTCAGTGGACAAACCTCTGGTGATAATAACTTGCCTTTATGGGGTGTAGCCAAGGATGGATACAAACAACTGATGCTCTTTCCTAAACCCTATTACTATCCCCTATTTACATACACATGCAAAGCCCTAGGCAGAGAATTAGACATAATGTATTAAGTCTTTACTCTTCTACTGAGGAGAATGGAGGTGGGTGAAATGCCAAAGGTTCCACTGTGGGACATATGGGCTGACTCCACCACCTTAGGTACAAAAGTTGGACTGGGATGTAGGCAGATCTTAGTGAGCCCCTGCAGCATGCAGCAAACTGCAAGCAGGAAGGGCAGATGGATAATGCCTGTAAGCAACTCACACACTTTGCTGTGGTTAAAGCTAGGAGCAGTGGTGTTTTAGGTGAAACAAACTTCATCCCCACTGCCTCATTATGCTCAAATGGGTGATTAGAGAGGGCATCCATTACAGATCCCACTAGGTAATGAGGGGCCTGAGGGGCCAGAAAGAGCATGCACACCCACAGGTGCATTCACATCGGACAGTAAGTATTTTCCTGCACAAGAAAAAGAGATCTATGGCTGCCTGACTTAATTTCAGCCAAGTTTGCTTATCCACCTGCGGGTGGCGACCTGCGGGTGGCGTCCACTCTCCATGCAGGGGGTCCCCTCGGGACAGAAGAGCTGAACCGTCTCAACAAACCTGGCACAAGGGTAAGGAGCCTGGTGCTGCTCCACATATAAACCTGGCACAAGGGTGCAGCGTCAGCCTGGTGCTGCTCCACATATAGTATATCCCAAGCTAACTTCTGCAGCGTCAGTGAGCGAGTGCCATGCTGGCGGTTAGTGTATGCTACAGTGGAGTTGTCTGTTGTTACCAAGACATGGCATCCTTCAGAAAAGTGTTGAAAGAGGTTTATCTGAGCTTGAGAGGGAACATATCAGATAGTGGTCTAAGTACAAGAATATTCTCATGCTTCTGTTCTGTAATGGAGACAAATCTGCCTGCACACACACTTGCTAATTGAGTATTCCCTCACACCCTCGCGGCTAATCGCGGCTGCAGAGGAGAAAAATGACAGAACAACTCACTGTATGTCCATGTGGGATAAATGAGCATGTGAAAATACACATTTGTGAGAGACACATTGTTACAAATCAACCATTGCTTGGACTGATGATCAAACGACAAGCATGTTGTGTGTTCACATGTGAATGTGTATTTTTGTAGGATGTCAGTTTGACATACAAAGATCTGAAATAACTGAGAAGATGAGCTCCCTTTTTTAGGAATGAGGGGAAGTTACAAAAAATCAAGGATCAAATGTTGGTGTATGGTTAAACTGAAATCCAACCAGGGCTTTACATTCTGTTTCTGTTGTGAACCATTTGTTTACATGAAATTCAAAAAAGCCTTTGATGCTCAAGAAACAACATCAACATGACCGTGTAATAAACAAACCTGAGGAAGTGGCCAAGTATGCCAAGGGATAACTTGATCATGATAAGTGATACAGTGGGAAAGAGCCACATGTACTTTAGAGAATATCATCAAATATGAGTTCATGGTTTAGTCCATGTTACAAGAGTAAAGAACTTGTTGTTGAACTTTTGCTTTTGCTTTTGTTTGTTTGATTTAGACAGGAGACTTTACCTTTTCCTCTAGAATTCATGTCGAATCACCTCTAGCCACTAAACAGTGATATATCATCATTAGAATTACAGTGGTTTCACAGCAAACTTTAATCTGTACTCCCGAGATATACAGTATATATCATGGATAGTATGGATGCATGCCACTGGTGGTGCACAGGCATGTATTGGGCCACTTGTGGTCACACACAGTGACATCATCCTCTGGGCCCAGTTTGTGGTCACACTGTGCAGACTTACCAAAAGACATGTGATTGTGAGTTCACCCAATTCATGGGACCAGGATGGTAACAGTGGAACCTGCTCAAAAGTAATTGGTGATTTTCTCTCTTCCTGTAGGTGAAGCAGGCCTGTTTATTGCAAGGAACTTCCTGGCATGCTGTCACTTGGACCGTCAGAATGACTTTCCAGACTGTTTGGATGTAAAGGACAAACCCATCACTGCTCACCCAGACATCGGTGAGACTGCATTCAGGTTGGCAGTCTTGCTGCTTTCAAAGAGTAAGACAGACTATCATGAAGCTAAGGAATATGCTAACGGTTTGTGACAAGTGAACAGTTTTGAATTGTACATGTACAGAATTCTGCCAGCCCTGGTATAGCCTAATTGAATGTTTTATGTCCAGCTTTGGGCCCTTTGGAAAGTTCATTAGCTGGTTTCCCCTAATCGGTTGTTAGGAATTTCCAAATCTGGAATTTGACTGTGACTGCCTAACAAAGGTTAGTCGAGGGTTCAAAATGATATATTGGTAAAAATAGTGGCTAAAACACAAAAATTGGTCATGCAATTACTTTTACCATAAACCTGTGCTTCTGTCATCGGGCAAAGAATGGGAAAAAATGAAAATTTCTTTTGGTCTGAAGGCAAAGCCAGTTCCGATAGCTTATTGGTTACTGAAGCACCCATAAGCCATACAATCCACATCAGAAAGATTGGTTCCCTGCCCTAGATGACACCATCGTCATGATGGAGTCATGTATATTTAGAAGTCAGGGTACACAGTTTTTTTTTCATTTGTCAGTTCAGATCCAAGTGCATTAATCCACTCAGAGGAATTTATAGTGATGTCCCTGCATCCTCCTTTTTCAAGGAAACAATGACAGCTGATGATCTTTGAAAGGAATGGAAGGATCGGAAAAGCTGAGTCAATCACTATTTCTCAGTCAGCTCTATAGCAAGTTGACAGTGAGTGTTTTGGGGGCATTGTTAGCCTTTGATTGACAGGTGCTCAGTAGAGACAGACATGGACATTGAGGTCAGAGGTAGGATGGGATGATACGCATTAGCTAAGTTCTCTTGTGAACACATTAAGATAAAATATAGTTTTTTTTCCCAGTTTAACTATGTCAGAGTAAATGCTCAAACCAACCCTGATAGGACTCCCACATAATCTGAATAGCCAGAAGGGTATAATGTTCACAGTCATCAGTTACATCATCGGTACAGCAAATAGGGTAACAAAGCCTCATAGTCTAGGCATTAGGACATTGAACCGCTCATTACATTAAATTACTGGCTGAAGGCTCTAACTGGCCATTGTACAGATGCTTCTAATGGCTGTAAATGATGTACAACTTCAGTTCTACATCAGCATAATCCAAATACTTGAAGCTGGGAACTGCATTCAGTGATGTAGAGATTAGCCAAGGGACTTTCAGTAGTTTAATTCCATGAGTCTAATGGCCAAGTAACTGAGCCAGTAAACTGATCTACTCAAAGGGGACAGGTTTCACTCTGAACTGAATCAGTGATGTAGATTAGCCTAGGGAGCTTTCAGTAGTTTTCTCCTGTGGTCGGAACAGAAATGGCCTAGCCAAGCACAGTTCGACATACCTCTGATAATCACTGACAGTGATGGCCCCAACACATTTTGTATGTCAGTATCAGTACTGAAACTTCTGCCATGTGCTGCCATCATGGCCAAATCGATTTGCCATGGTCAACATGCCAAAAAGTCAACACCAAAAAGTAAATCAGTGGCTCTGACTGCAACTTTTGGGCAGAAGAAGTTGACATATTTGCAGTACAGGAGTAGTTCAGAAAATGTTTATAGCTGCTTGTTCACTTTCACTAATGTTTTTCCTGCAGGTGCGAAAAGACCATGTGACTCCAATCTACATCATCAACCTTCTCATTTCTGACCTCATTCAGCTCTGCTGCATGATCACTGAGGTGGCACAACCGGATTGACAACCTGAAGATTGATCTGGTTTACTTATTTGCCACTGTGTGGTGTCCAGTGTTGGCTTCATGGTGTGTGTTGCCATGGTGTGTGTTGCCATGGAAAGGTAGTTATCTGTCTGTAAAGGATGTGTGTAGCTTACTTCTGCGTCTGGCCATTATATTACTACATAATTTCTGAAGCTTCTCAAAGATGATGTGTTTGTTTTGTTTACAGGTATTTGTTCGTCGCCTGGCCCCTGTGGTACCGCTTCAGACGAACCATCAAGAGCTCTGTGGTGGTCTGTGTGGTGGCCTGGGTCCTTCCTCTTGTCTGTGTACTTCCTGTTTATTTCTCCTGGTTGATTTTCAGGTCAGAAAGACCCTCTTTGCCATCTTCTCCTCCTGCTTCCCCTCCCACTGTTCATATTCTTCCTGGGTGGGACCCTTCAGAGCTCTGTCTGCTTCCCATTTCTGTCCCCTCTGAGGAAAAACGCGACGAATTGTTGGGATGTTTGGTCCTGGTGATCCTTATTTACACGTTGCTGTTCCTGCCCAGTATCATTTTGTTTCTGGCAGATGGAATGGACACATGGCCTGCCTGATTTTGTGTCTTTCATGTTTCTTAAGGCTGAGTCCTCTTGCAGACTTAGGTCTGTATGTTTTCATGAGGAAAGGGGCCATTCGACAAACTTTTAGCCTCTGTGTGTCGTTGCAAAATGGACAGCAATGAAATCAGCAGTTCAGCAGCATGAATGAAGACAACATGTACACAGTCAGCTTCATGTAGGCAGAGAAAGACAGGAGAGTCATGTAGGCAAAAAGAAAAGATAGAAAGACAGATCCTTTCATCTGCTGATATGATTTCCAATAAGACACCTAACTGCAGATAAACCCAAAAATGCTGCAATGTCCTTCAAGCTATTTAAAACTATGATGTCCTGTTTTCTCTTCCTATCTTTCTGCTGTGCCGCTCATTGGCCAGTGTATGAAACGAGTCACGTGACTCTTGACCTTGTAAGTGTAGCATATCATATCTGATGTTAGGGTGCAAACCCAAACCATTTTTACTTCCATGAATTTTAAATAAAGAGCTGTAGCCTGATGAGGCACAGAGGCTGATTTTTCAACCACAGCACATATTGTAGGACAGGACAGTGGCAGTGGGCCTGTGTGCTCATCTACCTACATTTTTTTGTTGGGTCTCAGACTACACCGACCATCAGGTTAATGTAAGTAAAATATATATAGTTAGGTTTAGATGTCAGAGCACAGTGCTATTGATAGCTAGCATACTATTTGTAGAGCAGGACTGAACTTTTTCAAGGTGTCTTGGTCTTTTTGAGGCAGACAGTGTGGACACTTATTCATTTCACATCATGATTTTTGGTCATTTATAAACTAATTTATTCTGGTGAGTTTCTCTTGGTTTTTTGGTACTGCTTTTTTACTGGTAAGGTTGTGGTCAATGTGTAATTCATTGCAAGCCAGAGTTCCTGAATGTCTGATGTATGGCACTGCTGTGTCTGAGGGTGTGTGTAAGTGTGTCCGCACTCAGCCGAGAATATATACAATCACTTTTAGTTTAAAGACTTATAGACTATTTATTAATGGATGGTGGTGAGTTTTATTTAGTTTCTGTCATGTCTAAATGTCCATTTGTGCTCATTTTTTTGGTTTGAGGTGCTGTGCCCAATACATTCTGTGAAAACCTTTACTAATATGCTAGTTTTGGTGTTTAAATGGTAGGAACTTGTTGTTGTGATTTTATTGACAAAACAATACATCTAATATCAAAGTATATGCGATTTTATATTTCAAATAAAAATCTCTTGAATCAAATGGGAGTGTTTGCCATTGACTAACTCAATGTAAAAACAAATGATGCTACAACAAAATGTCTCTCATAACATTTGTTTGTTAGCAGGGACCATTTCTCTTGTTTGTTGTTGCCTTCTTAAATTACTGATGGTTTTTCCTGACTCTTAAAGTTCTCATACTGCTTTAGATAATAACTGGGGAAGAAATGATAAAGTGTGACAGGGGCAGTTACAACATCTAAGACCATTTTTAAATGAAGTTAGTGAAGCTTATTGTATGTTTTACATTTTTACACTGATAACCAACTGAGATGCAACAAGGAAGCATTTCACAAAATATTTACTATTTCTTTAAATACCTTTGCATTCTCACTTACAGTGGGGCAAAAAAGTATTTAGTCAGCCACCAATTGTGCAAGTTCTCCCACTTAAAAAGATGAGAGAGGTCTCCAATTTTCATCATAGAAGTACACCTCAACTATGAGAGACAAAATCCAGAAAATCACATTGTCTCGCAGCCATCTATGCTCTTGCACAATTGGTGGCTGACTAAATACTTTTTTGCCCCACTGTAAATAACACAAGAAAAAACTAATTTAATAGGATCTTGGTAACTTACTTAAGATTGTCTTTGTCATTTCTGCTAGAACTGTCACCATTTCCTGAAAGTACATGAGACAGATAATCTGTGATTATTAAAATCAGACTCCTGCCTCTGACGCCATTTGACAACAACACAACCAATCACATCAGAGTATCTGACAGATCTGACAGAAATAAACAACACATAGCCTTCTCAGACTTTTATTGGACCTCATGGGGTTAAGGCTAATGCATGAAATCAATGTGACTTAGTCATACATGGTTTTGCTGTTTGGGCCCAGCTTGATAGGCTGCTATATTTTCTGTGAACCACCAGATGTCACTGTGCACTGTGCTGAGTTCAGCTGTTACCGAGTGGATCAGTCAACTCTGGGTTTTCCTCTTCCTGTTCTTTCCTTCATCCTCCTCTCCATCACCAGATTGTCCAGCTCCAGACGGACCTCAGAGCTTTCTTCTTTCTCAGTTTGTTGAGTGTGCTGACCTCACCAGCCCTGATGCCAACACCCCAGGACAAAGAGCAGAGCACTGGTTATTAGTGACTGATGAGAGCCTAGACTTTGATTGATTCATTGAATGATAAAGTTTGAAATAAATAAGAGGTGTTTATTAATTTTAGGACAAAGAAGAGATTGTGCTGGAAAGTAATTCAGTACTTAAGTACAATACTTGTTTTCTAGTCATGCTACTTTGCTTGCTCTTCTACACTAGAAAGAAAAATGATATACAATATATATATATATATATACATATATAGATATACATGCAGGTACTGCACTCGAATCCTGAAGACTTGCAGGTATCAGCAGGGAACTTTCTGATAAAATATGTTGATGATGTGATGATCTGTTCACCAAAAACAGTGGCTTGTCAGTCGACAGAGTAGCATTGATAAAATATGTAGAAGCAACCTTCTACTCACAATTTACTCACAGCCATCCTACTCCCTGCAATGTTCACACAAAAATTACTTATCCAGTTTCAACAGGTAATGCTTGGATACAGTTACAAAGGAAAGAGCACAACAAACCAACATACTGCAGACCTTGACTGCTTGCTTTGACACAGGGCACACAAACACCATCTCCCATTGCGCCTAAATATTTGCAGGCTAAATTTCACAGCTTGACAGAGGAGATGCACTTGTAGTTTTTTCATGGGAGCTGTGTTTTTCCTGTGCTCACAATTTAAACATTGTTTAACTCTGTTAAAATCACAAAGGCTGCAATTTCTGACGACAAATACGGCAGCTGATGTTGATTTTTCTTGATATGAAATCTAAATCACAGGAATACATTTCATATTTTTTAGAAAGATTGATAAAGAAAAGCTGAATGAGAGACGCACTGAGTTACAGAGCTGAGTTACAGAAGCTGGTGGAACACAGGCAAGACCAGACTCAACATCAAGACCTCTGCTCTCAAAACTCCTGTCTGTCTCCGTCCGTGTCAATCTTACTTGCAGGTTTTATTCAGGAAACCACTGAAAAAATAGATAATAGAACTTTGTAAAGTCAAGGTAATGTGCATTTTCAGTAAAAAAAAATACCGGTGTACCGGCATGACAAAACAAACAGTTTATAGAAAGAGCACCAATCACAACAATCTCAGATTTCACAAATACAATTTCTTTCTTCCTCTGAAGCATAAATCACATTGTACATCTTTCCATCTTTTCATGACATAAAACATAAAAAAGGACAAATGTAGAGGTGCAATGCGAATGCACATGTAAAGTAGTGGTTCCATGAAATTGAATAACTGACAATATGACAGTCTAGGACTGTCGGTGTACAGTAAACATTCTGCTTCCATTGTTTCCCTTTGTTTCCATGAAATTCAAATTTAACATTCAAGAAACAATGTACATGACAGTTTAATAAACAAATAGTGGAGTATAAATAACTTAAATAACTGAAATAATGGAAAAAGAAAGTACTTTGAATAAAACAGTATGAGGAGGAAAGAAGAATGGAGACATGGAGAGGAAGAAGAGAATGAACATAAACTAGATGCATGAAAAGGTAGTACCGTGGTTTAGAAATGTTCTTCCAGGAAATGATGGCATATCAAACACTGTAACGTGTGTGTGTGTGTGTGTGTGTGTTATTTCTATTCTATTTCTATTCACCTTGGATCACACCTCTGTCACTCCATTCCTCCCAATTCCAGTTTACTTCCACATCAAATCTGTAATAGAATATGATTTAGTTCTGAATGGCAATGGATCCATAATACCACAATAGAATAAATCATCCACCAGCCCTTGAACACAAAGTGTCCTATTTATTTTTTTACAAAGGTTATTTAAAAAAAGGTAAAATAATTTCACAGTTTCCTTCACTCAGTCAGCAGAGAAAGCTGCTACAGCCCCACCCAACCCTCTCCCCACCATGCCAATGTATACGCCTGACTATTTTTTTCTGTCTTCCTTAGATGAGCAGGTGTGTATTGCCAGGTACTTCCTGCATGCTCTCACTTATCGTCGTGACTTTAGACTGTTTGGATGCAAAGGACAAAACATCAGACAGACATTGGTGAACTCATTCAGGTGGAGTCTTGCTGCTTTCAAAGGTAATTATTTTTATATTACAATGCAGAGATTATTAAAAACGACAAAAGAACATAGTTTAACAGAACAAAAACATGAAAAGGATTGAAGAATGAGTTTTAAATCTCATCCAGCTTCCATTGGCAGAGGGTCACTCAACAAGTTGTTTGACATTGATAACACTAGACAGGCAAAAACTCATGTTCATTAAACATTAATCACTTCATTAAATTACTGAAACAACTGGACTTCTGTTCTGTGGCTGTAATGATGAACTCACATCAGCAAGTAAAAATATTTGAATATGTCAGCAGAATGTTTTTTCCCATCTGAAACTGTATAATTGGATTAAGTATCATTAGCAGATAAAATTAAGAAATATTGAATATTGGCAATAAAATCTGAGAAGTCACAATGATTTTATGATTTGATTTGATTTCTTTTATTATATTTGTGTGAACCTCGCAGCTTTAGTCATTTGAATGAATAAAAGATATTAAACAGTGTGCTCACTTTTAATAACCTGATCTCTCAAACAACAGGTTTCACTCTGAAGAATGAACAACACCTCATGGAGCAAAAGCTATAACCACACCACCATCACCTCTGATGTCTATAACTACAGCAACATCACCTCCAATGACTATAACTACAGCAACATCACTTCCAAGTACAATGATGATAGCCACTAGTTCAACTTTGATTGGTGCACATCCAACAGCTTATACAATGTTTACCCCAACAGCAATTCCTCTGACTGTGATGATGATGACAAGAATGAACCTGTATCTGCCATTTATGTGCTGACATGGATAATTATTTCTATCAGCCTTCCTTTGACCCTCGCAGCCATCTATGCTCTTTATTCTCTGGTAGGTACATGATGACTGAGATGTATTTACTGTATGTGTCGTGTGTGTCATACAGTCACTCTGTAAAGGATCTCGATTTTGCTTGGGAGCCAGGTGTCAGGAGACTGGGATAAACTATTGTAATGAGTTTTCAAACATCACAGAAATAATTTACTCCATATTCAAAATTGACTTAAAACTGATTGGAACATAAATACATATAGTTTATACGTGCAGCTCCATTCCAACCCTCTTTCTACACTGTTGAGGTTAATATAAGTTACCATTCAAAGAAAAACATCAAATAGTCAAATTGTTTCTTCAACATTGTATGGGCTCATTGTTTGGCTTTATAAAAAAGAAAAAAAACACTGAATGTGTGAAATATTGTAGACAATGATGCCTACTGATCTTGGTCATCCCCTGATTTTTCTTTTGACACCAACATCAAGTTGTTGTTCTTTCTTTATTAGTGAAATCTCTTGACAGCTATTGGATAGACTGTCATAAAAAATGACACAGACATTTGTTGTGAGCTCCTGATTCTTTCTTTAGTGCCAACATTAGGTAAAAGATTTTAGTTTGTCAACTGCTTTGTTTATGACTAGTATCTGCAAAACTAATGACTTCACCCTTTCATCCCTGCTGTACTTTTTGTTTTATGCTAAAAATGTAGATTTTATAATGTTAACAAGTAAAACTTTTGATTACTTGATGCAATCCCCTCTTCTCTGATAACAGACTGAGGTGTTTCTGATGACAACTGCCTTGGCGTGACCAACAACAGAAACTCATCTCTGTCAATGACAAACAGGCAATCTGTGCTTGGGGCCACACTCCCTCATATTATCACAGTTGACCAACCGGTTTCTTTCTGAGTTGATGCAAGGGCAAAGTGTTGGCAAAACACCTCACACTGTTATCAAAGAACAAAGGATTACATTAAGTAACCCAAAGTTCATTTTCTAACGTTGTTCGGTGTTTCCCTATGGGAGATATAGCCTACTCCCTGATTGTATAAATTAATATAAAACAAAACATAAAATAAAAGCCATAAATAATGATGCACGGGGTGGTGATTATCACAGGGACCCTGGCGTGTTTGCTTCTAGCGCTGACTGTGCCAAGGATGTAAAGCATGTAAAACCTCACAAAAGTCTGATGCATAACTCCATTTGCTGCGGCACAAATTTCCCATACTGAAACTGAACAGTGCCCATGAAGTAGCTACACCCTTCAGCTTTCAAACCGTGGGAGGCCTGTAAAGCCTTACAACTATGAGCAAGAGATATGGTCTCTACAATACAGTGGGACAGCATCTGGCTGGACAATATGTTCATCTCCAAAGTCTACATGAGAGTTTGAGATGTCCGCTAAGGAAACTTTAACTGTAGAAAGGCCTTCCCCTTACCTGCTAATTCTTGCAAGAACTTTGATTTTAAATTGAAAAGGACTGGTGTGCCACAAGTCAAAAAGCCAAGTTGAGGAAGCCTTTGTGCTCTGAAAGGTGTCAATAACCTGCGCAGGCCGGCCTGCAGCCTCCAGGTTCCACCTGTTATGGGCCAAGCCCAGAGTGCTATTGTGTGAAGGTGAAGGTGGTAGATGTCACTGGGCACCTGGGAAAGAAGATCCCTGTGCATGAGGAATGGCCATGGCTCACCCACCAGAAAAACCAATGCTCGGATGGTGACCATAGTGGTACCAGGGTTAACGAAACGTCCTGGGGAGATCAGGCTGAGATAGGGGAATGAATAGAGCAGTGTGTTTGGCTAGGGGTTGTCCAGAGCATGCACACACAGAGATGCATTCACATCTGACAGGGAGAAAAACACTGGACACTGAGTGTTTTTCTGCAATAAGAATAGATCTTTGGCTGCCTGACTTCATTTCAGCCAAATCTGCTCCATCACCTGCAGGTGGAGAGTCTACTTTCGATGCAGAGGGTTCCCTCGGGACAGAAGATCTGAACCATCTTCAACATGCCTGGCTTCAACACTGGCTTCAAACGGACAGGAGCGAGTGCCACCCTGGCAGTTAGTGTATGATACTACAGTGGTGTTGTCTGTTTCTTTGAAGTCATGACATCTTTCAAGAAACTGTTGAAAAAATGTTAGTGCAAAAAATACTACGCTAATTTCCAAGAGGTTTATGTGAGCCTGAGCCAGACTGGGGCCACAGGTGCCATTCACTGCCCTGCCCAACATGGTCGCTCCACCACCCTGACACATCTATTGTGATGGATACCCTGGATGACACCATCCCAAATGGGACACCTGACACTACTGAGACGCATATCAGTGTTATTTTCAGGTGACCCAGCTCTGATATGAATGAATCCTTTATCATTAGGACCCCAGTTGTACTATGGATATCACTGAAGCCATGAGGCTAAGCAGGTGTAGACATAGGCTGGTTCTACTTGACACTTTATGGGCTCAATTTATACTGAGCCCAAGATCCCTGAGATGATTTAACACCATAGCAGAATCCCTGACTGCCTGTTCCCATGAATGGGAACATATCAGATAGTCATCTATGTACAAAAATATTCTAATGCTGCTGTTCTGGAGACACACACATTAAACACCCTTGGGGCTAATGACAGTAAAATAACTTACTTTGTGTGGGATAAATGACGATGTGAAAATTTGCATTTGAGAGATGGATTGTTACAAACCAATCTTTTGGACAGATCAAATGACAGGGCATGTTGTGTGTAACCTACAAAGGGAGTGGTGTACCCTCAGAGGATCATGAGCTCCCCCTGTGGCACCCCTGCCGTCATAGCTGTGGCTGTAGCAGTAAACGCAGTCCTTGGTCCCTGAGGGTGGCGAGGGATGTGTTTCTCGGGCAGGCGAAAGTCAAATAAGACTTGAAAAACCAGTTTTCAAAAAAGACTTGAAAGCATGTCAGCATGCTATAAATATAAATATAAATAGCATAAATATTAGCTACACTATGCACACCACAACAGTATCACCCATGTCAGTGAGTAGTGCTCTTAAGCAGGGATTAGTCAGAGGTAACCGTGTACCAAATAAACCTGCTCGTCGTGACACATTAGCCAAAGTCTGGGTACTCAGCTCATCTAATAACCAAAGCTAACTAAACCCTGATAGACTCACTGCAACTTGTTAGCCAGAGGGTATAATGTTACAGTCATTGGTCACAGTGGTAAGCAAACAGGGTAGCAAATGATACCACCCATAATTATCCTAATGGCCAAGTACACAATCCAGATTGGAGCTGGGAACTGCATTCAGTGATGTAGATTAGCTGAGGGAGCTTTCAATAATTGCTCCATGAGAAGAAAGGCAGAATGATTTCTGAGCAGAAGAAGATGACATATTTAGGAGGAGGTGGAGTTCAGAACATGTTTACAGCTGCTTGTTCAATTTCACTAATGTTTTTCCTGCAGGTGAGAAAAGATCACGTGACTCCAATCTACGTCATCAACCTCCTCATTTCTGACCTCATTCAGCTCTGCCTCATGATCATTGAGGTGGTAAAAACTGAGACCTCGAGGATCCATCTGGTTTACTTACACTGTGTGGTTGCCAGTATTGGCTTCATGGTGTGTGTTGCCATGGAAAGGTAGTTATCTGTCTGTAAAGGATGAGTGTCTGACCATTATATTCCTACATATTTCTGAAGCTTCTCAAAGACGATGTGTTTGTTTTGTTTACAGGTATTTGGTCGTCGCCTGGCCCCTGTGGTACCGCTTCAGACGAACCATCAAGAGCACTGTGGTGGTCTGTGTGGTGGCCTGGGTCCTTCCTCTTGTCTGTGTACTTCCTGTTTATTTCTTTGGTTGATTTTCACGTCAGAAAAACCCTCTTTGCCATCTTCCTTCTTTCCTTCCCCTCCCACTGTTCATATTCTTCCTGGGTGGGACCCTCAGAGCTCTGTCTGCTTCCATTTCTGTCCCCTCTGAGGAAAAACGACGAATTGTGGGATGTTTGGTCCTGGTGATCCTTAATTACATGCTACTATTCCTGCCCAGCATCATTTTATTCCTGGCAGACGGAACCAGACATGACAAAACTTTATCCGACCTGTCTGTCTTTACATGTTTCTTAAGCTGAGTCCTCTTGCAGACTTAGGTCTGTATGTTTTCATGAGGAAAGGGGCCATCGACAAACTTTTAGCCTCTGTGTGTTGTTGCAGAATGGACAGCGATAAAATTAACAGCTCAGCAGCATGAATGAAGACAACATGTACACAGTCAGCTACATGTAGGCAGAGAAATAGAGGGGAGCAATGGAGGCAACAAAAACAATAGAAACAAGACAGATGACATAATCTGCTGATATGATTTCAAATAAGACACCTAACTGCAGATAAACCCCAAAACACTGCATCATCCTAAAACGATCCTGATAGAAGAACTTTATGGCTCCAAGCTATTCAGAGCTGTTTATATGATCTTTTGTTGCATCTTTCTGCTGTGCTTTTCATTGGCCTTTTAGTCTGTGAAACAAGTCACCTGTGTCACTTGTTAGCGTAGCATATCTTATGTGATCTTAGGGTGCAAAGCTAAACCATTTTGTTTTTTATTTCCATGTATTTCAAATAAACAGCTGTAGCCTGATGAGGCACAGAGGCTTGATGCATCACATATTGCAGAATCAAGGTAGATAATAATTGTATAATAATTCATTGCTTGTATGTCCCTGTAACCTTTATTATATAAAGAACAAGTTGTAGTGGGGTAGGCTACTAACAGTTACTATTGGGGCTTAACCTACACCAACCATCGGGTTAATGTCAGTTAACTATATATGCTTGCAAAGCCAAAGTTTCATATTATCTGATGTACCGTGTGGCACTGCTGTCTTTATGCAACATCCGCAGTCAGCAGACTGTGGTTCTTGATGTCTTTTCACACTCTCCTTGGTACGTTTCCCCACCAGTCAGCAGTCATTGTGGACAAAGAGAGACTGATTACATTAAAATACCCTATAAATAGCTGTAGACAGGCTTTTTATTCATGTCTGAATGAAGTGTGTCCATTTGTGCTCATTTCTTTTGGTCCATTTTATTTCTGGTGTTTTGGTGGTAGGGATGCTAGTTTTTACGATTTCTTGGCAGTATGGATAATATCTTATATCTTAGTATATCTAATTTTATATTTCAAATAAAAAACTTCACTTGTTTGTTGTTGTTGTTGTTTTCAAAATACAGACAATTTCTTATGACTCTTAAAGTCCTCATACTGATTTCAGGAAACATATTCTTCTCAGAAATATTGCAAAGTCACATTTAGCAGATAACTAAACCTTGTTGTTTTTTATCAATGAGGTCACTGCATGCCTACATATCATCAGTGCAGAGGTGTAGATTCAAGTAGCTTCATACTCAATCTCATCAGTGTTTTGAGTGTAGTAAATTTCATTTTGATTTATAATATAAACAACTCAATGTAAAGAAACCTTTCTGGAACATTGGAAAAAGGAAACAAAAAGCCAAAGCAGACCAGAAAGTTACCTCACCTGAGAAAGACAAGATGAGTTATCTTGATACTGTCAGAGATGGAAAGCAGGGACAGATGCTGATCCATGTTCAGCTCAGCTCAGTGTCCACAAACTGGTCAGTGTCGGACATTACCAAATATATACCTAATGAGTTAATGGTCATGTGCCTCACCATGTATGGTCATAACCTAATGATGTCTTTTATTTCTGATGACCGTCATTAGAGTTTGTGAAAGACGTTTATTTAGCACTCATTTAGTCTGGCACACAGTGCATTTATTTGTGCATTGGTGTTTTATGAGTTACGCAATGTGACTTTTTTTTTTTTCTGAGTTCCTTAGAAGAGCAGTCATATATCAGGAAGCATATATATTGTAGACTGTCTGCATGCAGAGATCAGAACATCACATTGGTTCAGGGAACTCATTCGACTCTCAAAGGTAAATTTTGTGACATTAGTTTAAAGACATGCTTGAAAAGATCAAATGACATCATTGTGTAACAAAGACAAAATAGCTAATATAGATTTAAAAAAAATCCTCACAAGATACTTTTGCCTGATTAATGATGAAAATAGTTTAAAAAGATGTTTTTTTTTTTAATTAATTTTAAGAATGCCATTTATCTGTTTTTGCAAATGAACTATTATTTTTAGTAATATTTCTGTCTATAATTCTGACCCAATATTAATTATCTGTGATGTTTGCAGTTTTCAAGGAAATGATGAGATTTTTGTGAGATTTTTGTGAGATTTTGTGTGGTGCAGACAATATGATAAGTGATTACCTGTCTCTGAGCAGGAGAAAGTTATGTGTCCCAACACAGATTTCAGTTAGTTACAGATTCAGTTAATGATGTTTTAGTGAAATAAAAACATAAATAACAATAACTTATGTGTTAAAGATGTAGTTAGTGAGTGTTTTGGGGGCATTTTAGCCTTTATTGACAGGAGACAGTAGAGACAAACAGGACATGAGAACAGAGAGAGATGGGATGATACGTAACAAAGGACCTTTGAAATTTTAATGCTAAAATGCATACAATATTTATAGCATTTAATAGCATTAAAATGTTCAGAGTAAGCGAAGAGCGAAAAATCTGAGTACCAAAGATAAGTTCAGAGTATGAGTACAGTGGAGACACAAAACCTCAAAAATGAATGTTCATTAACATAAATAAATTACTTTAAATTACTGAAACTACTGGACTATGCTCTCGTCGATGTGGCTGTCGTGATGAGCTTACATCAGCATGATACGAATACTTCAGCAGAACGTACTGCACTGTCAGAAACTGTATTATTGGATGAATGATGATCTCTCAAACAACAGGTTTCACACTGAAGAATGGAAGACTTCTACATGAACAACACCTCATCGGACGAAAGCTACAACCACACCAACATCACCTCCTACAAGTATAACTACAACAGCAACTTCACCTCTGATGACTATAACTACATCAACAACAGCTCTGACCACAGTGATCCCTACAGATACATTCCCACAGTCTACTATGTGGTGACATGTACAATCGTTTGCATCGGCCTGCCTTTGACCCTCGTGGCCATCTATGCACTTTATTCTTTGGTAAGTTCATTGCAGTACATCAGAGTTCAGAGCATGTTTACAGCTGTTTGCTCACTTTCACCAATGTTTTTCCTGCAGGTGCAAAAAGATCATGTGACTCCAATCTACGTCATCAACCTTCTCATTTCTGACCTCATTCAGCTCTGCTGCATGATCATTCAGGTGGCACGACCCAGGGGTTGGATACTGTATAAAGTCTTCTATTATATTTACGTGTTTGGTCTGATGTCCAGTGTTGGCTTCATGGTGTGTGTTGCCATGGAAAGGTAGATATCTGTCTGTCCAGGATGTGTGTAGCTACTTCTGTGTCTGACCATTATATTCCTACATATTTCTGAAGCTTCTCAAAGACGATGTGTTTGTTTTGTTTACAGGTATTTGGTCGTCGCCTGGCCCCTGTGGTACCGCTTCAGACGAACCATCAAGAGCTCTGTGGTGGTCTGTGTGGTGGATCTGGGTCCTTTCTCCTCTCTATTTGCTTTCCCACGGCAGTTCATTTTTTCGACTACACCTTCATTGGGGTTTACCTCCTCCTTCCCCTCCCACTGTTCATATTCTTCCTGGGTGGGACCATCAAAGCTCTGTCTGCTTCAGCAGTCAAGTCTCCTTCTGACGAAAAACGACGAATTGTTGGGATGTTTGGTCCTGGTGATGCTTATTTACACACTGCTGTTCCTGCCCAGTATCATTTTGTTCCTGGCAGATAGATGGATACAGACTTTAACCTGTACATGAGTGTGTCTTTCATGTTTAAGCTCTCTAATACACATTAAGGTTTAGTCCTCTTGCAGACTTAGGTCTGTATGTTTTCATGAGGAAAGGGGCCATCGACAAACTTTTAGCCTCTGTGTGTCGTTGCAGAATGGACAGCAATGAAATCAGCAGTTCAGCAGCATGAATGAAGACAACATGTACACAGTCAGCTACATGTAGGCAGAGAAAGAGAGGAGAGTCATGTAGGCCAAATAGAAAAGATAGAAAGACAGATGCTTTCATCTGATATATGATTTCCAGTAATACGTCTACGTGTAAAAAAAGAAAGGCAGTGTTTGACTTGCTGTGGGAGAGGTGCTATGTGGGAAATGTTTTTGGTAAAGTAACAGCTGTCTTATTTCTAAATCTTTATTATGACTGTTTATATGTTGTTTATATGTTTAACACAGGGAGAGCTTCTTAACAACCCTTTTTTCCCCATTTTTTACTCCCTTTTATGGCTCTCTAATACACATTATATTTCAGTTGTTTATATTTTCTTAAGTGTATATTAACCCAAGTACTATATTGTTGCATCATTGTTTTTTGGAGAAATCCACACAAAATCTGTTCAGTATAACTTTTATTTTGTGTTTTATATATATTTAAAATTTATAAAATAAAATATATATCATTCACAAAATCAAACTAATCCAAAAGTGCTTTTTTCCACTATTTACAGTCCATCACCTATACTTTATTTAAAGAAACCTGAATAAATGACTTAAATATCACTGTTTTCCTCAGTACATTAAATGGCAGCTAATGCTTGTATGTCCCATCCTGATCTAACAGGATATTTATATATAATCAAATGACATATTTTTCGTTATTTTATCACAAGTTCTATCTTGATTTGACCTTTTCAGGTGACGTCTGTTTGTAATTGTTAAATTCCAAGTTGAAAGTTTGACGCATGTCATATTAGCATGTTTTTTTTTTTTTTTACATGTTTCTTAAGCTGAGTCCTCTTGCAGACTTAGGTCTGTATGTTTTCATGAGGAAAGGGGCCATCGACAAACTTTTAGCCTTGTTGCAGAATGGACAGCGATAAAATTAACAGTTCAGCAGCATGAATGAAGACAACATGTACACAGTCAGCTACATGTAGGCAGAGAAATAGAGGGGAGCAATGGAGGCAACAAAAACAATAGAAACAAGACAGATGACATCATCTGCTGATATGATTTCGAATAAGACACCTAACTGCAGATAAACCCCAAAACACTGCATCATCCTAAAACGATCCTGATAGAAGAACTTTATGGCTCCAAGCTATTCAGAGCTGTATGATCTTTTGTTGCATCTTTCTGCTGTGCTTTTCATTGGCCAGTCTGTGAAACGAGTCACCTGTGTCACTTGTTAGCGTAGCATATCTTATGTGATCTTAGGGTGCAAAGCTAAACCATTTTTATTTCCATGTATTTCAAATAAACAGCTGTAAGCCTGATGAGGCCACAGAGGCTTGATGCTTGTCAGCCACATCACATATTGCAGAATCAAGGTAGATAATAATTGTATAATAATTCATTGCTCCCTGTAACCTTTATTATATAAAGAACAAGTTGTAGTGGGGTACTAACAGTTACTACTGGGGCTTAACCTACACCAACCATCGGGTTAATGTCAGTTAACTATATATGCTTGCAAACCAAAGTTTCCTATTATCTGATGTACCGTGTGGCACTGCTGTCTGTTATGCAACATCCGCAGTCAGCAGACTGTGGTTCTTGATGTCTTTTCACACTCTCCTTGGTACGTTTTCCCCACCAGTCAGCAGTCATTGTGGACAAAGAGAGACTGATTACATTAAAATACCCTAAATAGCTGTAGACAGGCTTTTTATTCATGTCTGAATGAAGTGTGTCCATTTGTGCTCATTTCTTTTGGTCCGTTTTATTTTTGGTGTTTTGGTGGTAGGGATGCTAGTTTTTATGATTTCTTGGCAGTATGGATAATATCTTATATCTTAGTATATCTAATTTTATATTTCAAATAAAAAACTTCACTTGTTTGTTGTTGTTGTTGTTTTCAAAATACAGACAATTTCTTATGACTCTTAAAGTCCTCATACTGATTTCAGGACATATTCTTCTCAGAAATATTGTAAAGTCACATTTAGCAGATAACTAAACCTTGTTGTTTTTTATCAATGAGGTCACTGCATGCCTACATATCATCAGTGCAGAGGTGTAGATTCAAGTAGCTTCATACTCAGTCTCATCAGTGTTTTGAGTGTAGTAAATTTCATTTTGATTTATAATATAAACAACTCAATGTAAAGAAACCTTTCTGGAACATTGGAAAAAGGAAACAAAAAGCCAAAGCAGACCAGAAAGTTACCTCACCTGAGAAAGACAAGATGAGTTTTATCTTGATACTGTCAGAGATGGAAAGCAGGGACAGATGCTGATCCATGTTCAGGCTCAGAGTCCACAAACTGGTCAGTGTCGGACATTACCAAATATATACCTAATGAGTTAATGGTCATGTGCCTCACCTATGTATGGTCATAACCTAATGATGTCTTTTCATTTCTGATGACCGTCATTAGAGTTTGTGAAAGACGTTTATTTAGCAATCATTTAGTCTGGCACACAGTGCATTTATTTGTGCGTTGTGTTTTATGAGTTACGCAATGTGACTTTTTTTTTTTTCTGAGTTCCTTAGAAGAGCAGTCATATATCAGGAAGCATATATATTGTAGACTGTTTGCATGCAGAGATCAGAACATCACATTGGTGCAGGGAACTCATTCGACTCTCAAAGGTAAATTTTGTGACATTAGTTTAAAGACATGCTTGAAAAGATCAAATGACATCATTTGTGTAACAAAGACAAAATAGCTAAATAGATTTTAAAAAATCCTCACAGCAAGATACTTTTGCCTACCATTAATGATGAGAATAGTTTAAAATCTCCCTGAGATGTTTTTTTTTATTAATTTTAAGAATGCCATTTATCTGTTTTTGCAAATGAACTGTGTATTATTTATTAGTAATATCCAGGGTTACCCTGTCTATAATTCTGACCCAATATGGGACAGGCTAATTATCTAGATAAAGTTGGATGGTTTGCAGTTTTCAAGGAAATGATGAGATCTGAGAAAAAAAAAAGTTTTGTGTGGTGCGACAATATGATAAGTGATTACCTGTCTCTGAGCAGGAGAAAGTTATGTGTCCCAACACAGATTTCAGTTAGTTACAGATTCAGTTAATGATGTTTTAAGTGAAATAAAAACATAAATAACAATAACTCATATGTTGAAGATGTAGTTAGTGAGTGTTTTGGGGGCATTTTAGCCTTTATTGACAGGAGACAGTAGAGACAGACAGGACATGAGGACAGAGGAGAGATGGGATGATATGTAACAAAGGACCTTTGAACATTTTAATGCTATTAAATGCTATAAATATTGTTGTTTTTTTTTCAGAGTAAGCGAAGAGCGAAAAATCTGAGTACCAAAGATAAGTTCAGAGTATGAGTACAGTGGAGACACAAAACCTCAAAAATGAATGTTCATTAACATAAATAAATTACTTTAAATTACTGAAACTACTGGACGATGCTCTCGTCGATGTGGCTGTCATGATGAGCTTACATCAGCATGATACGAATACGAATATTTCAGCAGAACGTACTGCACTGTCAGAAACTGTATTATTGGATGAATGATGATCTCTCAAACAACAGGTTTCACACTGAAGAATGGAAGACTTCTACATGAACAACACCTCATCGGACGAAACGCTACAACCACACCAACATCACCTCCTACAAGTATAACTACAACAGCAACATCACCTTCGACTACTACGATTATGGATTTTGCAGAGACATTCCCACAGTCTACTATGTGAGAGGTGACATGTACAATCGTTTGCATCAGGCCTGCCTTTGACCCTCGTGGCCATCTATGCACTTTATTCTTTGGTAAGTTCATTGCAGTACATCAGAGTTCAGAGCATGTTTACAGCTGTTTGCTCACTTTCATCAATGTTTTTCCTGCAGGTGCAAAAAGATCATGTGACTCCAATCTACGTCATCAACCTTCTCATTTCTGACCTCATTCAGCTCTGCTGCATGATCATTCAGGTGGCACGACCCATGGATTGGATACTGAATGAAGTCTTCTATTTTCTTTACTTCTGTGCTCTGACATCCAGTGTTGGCTTCATGGTGTGTGTTGCCATGGAAAGGTAGATATCTGTCTGTCCAGGATGTGTGTAGCTACTTCTGTGTCTGAACCATTATATTTCTACATATTTCTGAAGCTTCTCAAAGACGATGTGTTTGTTTTGTTTACAGGTATTTGGTCGTCGCCTGGCCCCTGTGGTACCGCTTCAGACGAACCATCAAGAGCTCTGTGGTGGTCTGTGTGGTGGTCTGGGCCCTTTACTCCTCTCTATTTCCTCATTATCCCATGCAGGATTTTTTTTTCGATCACAGACACCGTCTTTGCAATCTTCCTCCTCCTTCCCCTCCCATTGTTCATATTCTTCCTGGGTGGGACCCTCAAGAGCTCTGTCTGCCAGCCAAGTCTCTTCTGACGAAAAATGATGAATTGTTGGATGTTTGGTCCTGGTGATGCTTATTTACACACTGCTGTTCCTGCCCGCCAGCATTTTTTTGCTGAGAACAGGAATACAACTCTACCTTACACAGTCTGTCTTTCCTGTTTCTTAGGCTGAGTCCTCTTGCAGACTTAGGTCTGTATGTTTTCATGAGGAAAGGGGCCATCGACAAACTTTTAGCCTCTGTGTGTCGTTGCAAAATGGACAGCGATGAAATCAGCAGTTCAGCAGCATGAATGAAGACAACATGTACACAGTCAGCTACATGTAGACAGAGAAAGAGAGGAGAGTCATGTAGGCAAATAGAAAAGATAGAAAGACAGATGCTTTCATCTGATATATGATTTCCAGTAATACGTCTACGTGTAAAAAAAGAAAGCAGTGTTTGACTTGCTGTGGGAGAGGTGCTTTGTGGGAAATGTTTTTGGTAAAGTAACAGCTGTCTTATTTCTAAATCTTTATTATGACTGTTTATATGTTGTTTATATGTTTAACACAGGGAGAGCTTCTTAACAACCCTTTTTTCCCCATTTTTTATCCCTTTTATGGCTCTCTAATACACATTATTTTCAGTTGTTTATATTTTCTTAAGTGTATATTAACCCAGTACTATATTGTTGCATCATTGTTTTTTGGAGAAATCCACATGAAATCTGTTCAGTATAACTTTTATTTTGTGTTTTATATATTTATAAAATTTATCAAATAAAATATATATCATTCATAAAACAAAACTAATCCAAAAGTGCTTTTTTTCCACTATTTACAGTCCATCACCAATACTTAATTTAAAGAAACCTGAATAAATGACTTAAATATCACTGTTTTCCTCAGTACATTAAATGGCAGCTAATGCTTGTATGTCCCATCCTGATCTAACAGGATATTTGTATATAATCAAATGACATATTTTTCATTATTTTATCACAAGTTCTATCTTGATTTGACCTTTTCAGGTGACCTCTGTTTGTAATTGTTAAATTCCAAGTTGAAAATTTGACGCATGTCATATTAGCATGTTTTTTTTGTTTTGCACTGCTGTCTTTATGCAACATCTGCAGTCAGCAGACTGTGGTTCTTGATGTCTTTTCACACTCTCCTCAGTATGTTTTATTTTTGGTGTTTTTGGTGGTAGGGATGCTAGTTTTTATGATTTCTTGGCAGTATGGATAATATCTTATATCTTAGTATATCTAATTTTATATTTCAAATAAAAAACTTCACTTGTTTGTTGTTGTTGTTGTTTTCAAAATACAATTTCTTATGACTCTTAAAGTCCTCATACTGATTTCAGGACATATTCTTCTCAGAAATATTGTAAAGTCACATTTAGCAGATAACTAAACCTTGATGTTTTTTATCAGTTAGGTCACTGCATGCCTACATATCATCAGTGCAGAGGATGTAGATTTAAGTAGCTTCAAACTCAATCTCATCAGTGTTTTGAGTGTAGTAAATTTCATTTTGATTTATAATATAAACAACTCAATGTAAAGAAACCTTTCTGGAACATTGGAAAAGAGGAAACAAAAAGCCAAAGCAGACCAGAAAGTTACCTCACCTGAGAAAGACAAGATGAGTTATCTTGATACTGTCAGAGATGGAAAGCAGGGACAGATGCTGATCCATGATCCATGAGTCCACAAACTGGTCAGTGTCGGACATTACCAAATATATACCTAATGAGTTAATGGTCATGTGCCTCACTATGTATGGTCATAACCTAATGATGTCTTTTATTTCTGATGACCGTCATTAGAGTTTGTGAAAGACGTTTATTTAGCACTCATTTAGTCTGGTACACAGTGCATTTATTTGTGCGTTGTGTTTTATGAGTTACGCAATGTGACTTTTTTTTTTCTGAGTTCCTTAGAAGAGCAGTCATATATCAGGAAGCATATATATTGTAGACTGTTTACATGCAGAGATCAGAACATCACATTGGTGCAGGGAACTCATTCGACTCTCAAAGGTAAATTTTGTGACATTAGTTTAAAGACATGCTTGAAAAGATCAAATGACATCATTTGTGTAACAAAGACAAAATAGCTAAATAGATTTTAAAAAATCCTCACAAGATACTTTTGCCTAATTAATGATAAAGAATAGTTTAAAAAGATGTTTTTTTTTTTATTAATTTTAAGAATGCCATTTATCTGTTTTTGCAAATGAACTATTATTTTTAGTAATATTTCTGTCTATAATTCTGACCCAATATTAATTATCTGTGATGTTTGCAGTTTTCAAGGAAATGATGAGATTTTTGTGAGATTTTTGTGAGATTTTGTGTGGTGCGACAATATGATAAGTGATTACCTGTCTCTGAGCAGGAGAAAGTTATGTGTCCCAACACAGATTTCAGTTAGTTACAGATTCAGTTAATGATGTTTTAAGTGAAATAAAAACATAAATAACAATAACTTATATGTTAAAGATGTAGTTAGTGAGTGTTTTGGGGGCATTTTAGCTTTTATTGACAGGAGACAGTAGAGACAGACAGGACATGAGGACAGAGGAGAGATGGGATGATATGTAACAAAGGACCTTTGAACATTTTAATGCTATTAAATGCTATAAATATTGTTGTTTTTTTTTCAGAGTAAGCGAAGAGCGAAAAATCTGAGTACCAAAGATAAGTTCAGAGTATGAGTACAGTGGAGACACAAAACCTCAAAAATGAATGTTCATTAACATAAATAAATTACTTTAAATTACTGAAACTACTGGACGATGCTCTCGTCGATGTGGCTGTCGTGATGAGCTTACATCAGCATGATACGAATACTTCAGCAGAACGTACTGCACTGTCAGAAACTGTATTATTGGATGAATGATGATCTCTCAAACAACAGGTTTCACACTGAAGAATGGAAGATTTCTACATGAACAACCACGTCACTGGACATAAGCAACATCACCTCTGATGACTATAACTACACCAACAACAGCTCTGACCACAGGAATCCCAACAGATACATTTTCCCAATCAACTATGTGAGAGAGAATAGGGGGACACGATGCATCAAACTTGACTTGACAGGTCCCCTTTGACCCCTAGGTAATAAATCAAGCTTGACAGGTTGAACTTTTGACACCTCTCCCCTCCATCACTACCCGACATGTGCAGTTGGGGAGGATTCCGATTGTATTTAAATCCACTGCACTATAGGCAGACACATGCAAGCGGGTGAAGAAAAGCGGAAAGACTAAAAGATGAATATGAGCACCCCATCTCCAGCCAGCTTTCCAAAAATCATCAGCTGACCCCTGTCATCGTCTACACGCCTCACCCGGTGTCACCGGCGCTCCTAAGAAGAGAATGGTCTATACCCAAGCAGCTACAAGCAGAGCCCACCACCGTGCTGAAAAAGGAATGGCCTCTGGACTTGGACGGAGGATTCTGGGGTTACGTAGTTCAAGTATGAAACCAGTGAGTTATACTTTTACCAACGAGAAAAGGGAGAAGAGGAGTCATCCTTACCTGCCATTGCGGCCTTATCCTACAATGACTGGGCAGTGCTGCGTGGGATGATGTCCAATCCGTGTTTTTGGCATGCCGACCAAGAAGAAGAAGAAGAAGGCGCAAGCCTGCTAAACAGGTGAGACTGGAGACCCCAGACGAAACCAGGGTCTCTCTGGACAACTCGTCTTTCCGCATGCGCCGTCGCCTGGCAATCTCAATGGCTCAGCCTCGGGTCGTATGTACTTGTACTAGAGCCAGTGTTGAGTATAACGGACCGGACCACCAGAAGGACATTGCCTCTGCAATGCTTCAATTCAGAGTGTGGTGTGTTTGCGTACAATACTCAACATCCCGTTTGTGACATGGGAGGACCAGATGCGCTCCGAGATAGAAAGTGATCACACCCTGTTTCATGCACAGGGGTGGGTGAGTGACGTCTCGGTGAGAAAAGTACTTTTATTCTAAATCCCTCCTCCACACCCCTCTACAGGATATAAGGAAGCAGGATGTCGTACAATCTCAACACATCGACCCAGAACAAGAAAAGACATGGATACCCTTCTGAACACACTCCTGGTCCAAGACGGCGCTGCCCAGCACCTGGCCCCTCGGAGGACCTCCCTATCCAGCCAGAGGATTCACCCTCACCCGCCACTAAGGCCGTAAAGACTGAAACCCCTCTACTCAGCGAGCGCAGCCACATGCATGATTGTGGAGGAGCAGGAGTCCATCGAGGACAAGGAGGAGGAGGTGGAGGAACGGGAGTCCGGTGAGGAGGCTGATGATGATGAGGAGGAGGAGGAGGATTCATCAGAGCAGCAGCAGCACACTGAGGAGGAGCAGGAGGAGAAGGAGAAGGAGATGGAGCTGGAGACAAAAGAGGAAGAGATGGTAAACAACAACGCCGCTTCACACCCCCAACCCCCTACACCTTTCCAAACCGAGCCCTTGACTCCCCCTCCTTCTCCCGATGAGGTGAGCGGCCAGGATGACATTGATGGGTGGCTGGCCACGAGCATGATCAAGGTTGTGAAATCTGCCGTACTACATCTGCTCAACGAATCCTCCGCAAGTACCGGGTTGAAAATTGCTACGGATGTCAGGTTGACCATCCGAGTCAGAGAGAACATCAGTGCTTGGAGCCCCTGGAGGACTGGTTCTACATGGACTACATGGACCATAAAATCATTGTATATAAAAGTCATCCTCAGTCCTGTTTTTTTGTCAGTAAAACTAGACACTCCATGCTAGGCAGAATGGCGGAGAAGCGGGTGATGAAAAGAGTGTATTACAACCCTGTCCACCCGGGCAGTTTTGGAGGAGTCGATCGACTCCGTCAGGCTGTGCAAAATGAAATGGGGAAAAAAGTCAAGCTTGAAAACATTTTTTAAGGATTTTTTATCCGAGCAAGACACCTACACTTTACATAAACCGGCCAGAACGCATTTTGTAAGAAACAGAGTTTTTGTCCCTCGACCTTTAAACCAATTCCAAGCTGATCTTTGCGATATGCAAGCCTTGGCAGAACATAATGATGGGTTTAATTATTTATTAACGGTCATTGACGTGTTTTCCAAAAAGGCTTACGCCCGTGTTTTGAAGAGAAAATCAGCCGCAGAGGTGGTGAGGGCTTTTGAATCCATCTTTCAAGACAGTCAGATCCCTGAAAAGCTACAAACAGACGCCGGTAAAGAATTTTTCAACAAGACTTTTGAGGCTCTGATGAAAAAACACGGCATCGTCCATTTCTCCACGGCCAGTGATCTCAAAGCCTCTGTGATAGAAAGATTTAACCGTACGCTAAAGACTAGAATGTGGAGATATTTTACGGCAAACAACACCAGACGATTTTACCTCGATGTGTTACAAGATTTGGTCCGTAGCTACAACCATACTTATCATAAAAGTATAAAAATGACCCCCATGCAGGTCACCTCTGGAAACGCCTTCACAAGTATTTAAAAACCTGTATGTACATTTTCCACTCGGCTGACACCTTACCCGCATGAAATTTAAGAAGGGTGATCCTGTCAGAATATCCGAGTTGAGAGGAGTGATTGATAAAAAATATGAACAGAGTTTTACGGATGAAGTGTTTAAGGTGACCGAAAGCATTCCTCGGACTCCTCCGTTTACAAACTGCAGGATTATGACGGTGAGCCTATCGAGGGATCCTTTTATGAGGCCGAGTTGCAGAAGGTTGAGAAATGGTTAGTGGGTGTCTGTGCGAAATCATTTACCCACACACTTGGTATACTCTCCCCACGCATAACGCTTATTTCGAAGTCGTATGGGGTGGAAGTAGCGAACATAACCGCAACCTGTGATGATTCAGAGGTTCAGCAACGGCGGGTATTATGACAAACCAAAAGACCCTCTTGGGGCAGCTAGTACCCTTTCTCAAAAAGTATGCGACCCTACAGCTCAGGCCTCTTACAAACCCCGTGACCAGACGCATTGATTTCAATGGCAACGGTCAGCATAAAATTCGTGTCCATGCCCCCCTGGCTTACATGCTGGGACTGAAAATAGGAGAATGGTGGACTCTCTAACCGTTCAGCTCCCTACCCCTGCGATCTGAGAATTGGGATTTATAACCTGTTTGTTTACATGGATATCATTCAGTACCAACAGGTGGGTGACAGTTACTCACCTCTGCTGGGAGTGGTGAACGTAAAAGGCGATTTTGGAGACATGGTGAACATTAGGTACCACACCGTTCACTACACACCGGTATCTAAAGCTCACATCAAAAGTATTCACATTGAGATCAAGACGGATCGTAACAGGTGCATTGACTTTGTTTACGGAAAGAGTATCGTGAAGCTCCACTTTAAACCGGCTGTGTAAAAAAAAAAATAAATAAAATAAATAAATAAATAAAAAAAAAAAATTATGGCACTCCATCGAGAGGACCCTCGGCGCTTTGTCGCCTATTATGAAAATCAAGCAGGCGGTGCTCTGCCCGGTTTTTACGGCTCACCCATGATGTACGGCCGGGGAATCTGATCCATCTTTTCAAAACTGTTCCGTTTCATCTCCCCTCTGATGAAAAGAGGTTTCGCCATTGCCAAGCCTCACCTGAAATCCACCGCCACCAACATCGTCTCAGACGTTGTGAAAGAAGCGGCGGGGAGAATAGCCGGTCCATCCCAGCAGGAGGGATCTGGAGGGATTATGGTCCTTTCATGCGCAGGCAGAGAAAGAGACCTCCGGGGATCGACTCCCTCATAACCGCAGGCAAGCCTTGCAAGAAGAGATCAGTCGCGGGCAGCAAACCTAAGAAGAGTACTAAAGTGTTTAGAGTTCTAAACACGGCTGAGATGGCTCATCAGAAATCACCCGAGTGCACACTGGCGGAGTTGGATTTATTCTCAGCTCCCATGACGCAGCTCTCGATCGAGGATAAGCTCTACACCGAAATTCTCCCTCTGTCGGCCATCACAGACGGGGTGCCCCATCGAGTTTTTTATTCCCGGAGATGGGGAAAAATATTTGGATCTGAACGACACCCTGCTGTACGTTCCGTTAAAATCACCAACGCCGACGGTTCTAACCTGGCGGACGACGCGGCCGTCTCCCTGATCAATTACCCGCTCAATACAATGTTCAGTCAATGCGACATCACCCTGGGGGATCAATCGGCTGATTTCCCAATCTAGCGCCACTCACCCATACCGAGCTATGATTGAAACCCTTCTCAACTTCTCCGAAGATACTCTCAAGAGTCAATTTTAGCGCGGGGCTTTTTTTTACAAAGACCTGCTGGGTCCTCTCCACGGCCGAGACTCGGTGGCGAATTAAACTCATGAACTCCTTCGCCCTCGACGGTCCTAACCAAGGATTCAAAGCCAGAGCCGCCCACCTGTCTCCCTTCTCTAAAAATTCAAGGGAAGTGCACCTGCTGGGTACAACCTCTCCACGCCGACATCCTTTTCTGCTAAAGAGACTCCTTTTAAACTCGGTGGACCTGAGAATTAAACTCATCCGAGCCAGCGACGCCTTCTGTCTCATGGGACAAGCCGCAGACTCTACATTTCATCTGACCATTCAGAGGACAGCTTGGGAGCCTCTCTGTTGGGGAACCACTGTCAAAAAGACCATCCCGCTGTCTCTCCTGAATGACTTCCGCAGTGGTGCTCACTTCACATCTGTGAAGACGTTGGGCTCTTCCTCACCTTGTAGCACGCCCAGGACCCTGCCTACCAACCAGAGAGCCAAGCAGTCCCACTGATCCTCTACCCCCTCTCACGCGTCACGGTCTGATGGAAAACCTTCTCTGAAGGACATCCCCGGTGGTCAGCCAATTCCAGGATAAACACCTACAATCTGGTTATTGAGGATAACCTCTTTTTGGGACCCATACCTAAATGGACAACGCACACCAGCCACCTGGGAAGACACAAAGCAGGGTGCTGGGCATGGTGTTTTACCAGTCTGTGGTTCATGAATGCTGGGGGGCCTTCACAGGAAAAAAACCTGTCTCCCTTCAATTTCATCCACAATAAGACCCCATGTCATGCCCAGGGTGGAATACCTAGACACTTTTTCCTCTGCCAGGATGGCAGGCAGGTTCTTTATTTTTTGTATTTTTTAAGTACTACTGTTTAAGCTTTTCAGCCGTTTCAATTTGGCCAAAGGGGATTTCATTGGTCGCCTTGACTTTGGAAAAAGATGAGGCCACCTTTTTTGACTCTTTTGGCTTCTCTCCAGACTACGGCCCCTACCCCACCGACATCTTGGAGTTTCTGCAACGTCGCTCCCATCGCATATTCTACCACAATCGACAGCTTCAAGACACTCTTTCACTGGCGATGCGGTCAGCACTGCGTGTATTATCTTTGTCATAGAGCATGCGGGTTATCTTTGGAACAAGTGTTATCTTTGTATGAGGAGAATGAGGCAGAAAATGATGCCCTCGTTACCCAATTTGTTCGTAAATATCAACGATGTATTAGAAATCATAATTCCAGCAGCGTTCAACGTGGAACCTGCTCTTTACAAATGTTTAAAGATTGTCATTATGTATTAAAAAAGAAGATAACCAAAAAAAAAAAAACTCTGTACAATTGAAATGTGATAAATAAAGGCTTTTATTGAAAACAGCATAAAAAGTATTTTTGTTTTGCTTTGCTTTTTTCCATATACTTTTTTTTTTTAACATACTCAAAATTTCATCCAGGTGGGGAAAAAAGGTAATCTACGCTTCCGGAGCCGGGTGTCATAGCATAGGGGAAAACGCAGCACCTTTTTCTTCTTCTTTTTCTCCCTCTTCTCTTCTCTTCTTCTTCTTCTTCTTCATCTTGCTCCTCAGCCTCTCTGCTCCTACGCGGTGGGTCTGTTTTCAGACGACGATATTGTTCACGGGCATGAGGGTTATTCACAAAAGATAGGGGGATGTTGAGGTCCGTCAGAGTTTGTAAGAAATTCATCCAGCCTCTGGGTGGTGGTGTACGTGATTTTTTGTACTGGCTCGAAAGGTTTTTCAATAAGTCAATCATATGAGATCCCTTCACAATCTGCCCCCGGATGAACAAATTCCCCTTTAGAGGTCCACCCACCATCGGTATTTTTCATTTTTTGCAGGATGTACTCGGCGTTCTTACGACTGCGAGAGGGGAGGCCTTTTAATACCTCGCTCATGGCCTCGTCCTCTTCGGGTATTATTTAAAGCAATCTCGCAGAGAGCCCTAAGAAAATCTGGGAAAGAAGAATGGGTGAGAATGTCTCTCCGCTTCTGAGGCGTGGCTCGGTAAAGAGCTTGCAGTAGGGGCGCGTTCCTTTTTATCAGGATAGACATGGTGAATTACCGCGATTTAGGGAGATAAACGGCGGGCCACTGGCCTGGCAGTAGACCCGTCCTCAGTCTGTAGTTTTCTGGGCAGGAGGGTGTGAGGTTCGACGATTAAATACCCAGCGAGGGTCTTTGGTAGCGTCATCAAAACTTTCCATAAAAAAGGCTTTCTGAGAAGGGTAGATTTGATGAGCTAGTATTTTTATTTGTAATTTATCTCGAGGGTTTTTAAACAACACCAGATAGTTACTGTTTAGACTTATAGTACGGCTGTGTTTACCTCGCTGAAATACATTCTGGGTCAGCAGAAAGATGCTCATATTTCTATGATGCCTGTACTGTGTAAAAATTTTTACCACTTCACAGTACATGCATCTGAGAGGCTTGGAAAATGAACATTGTCCAGTATGATCAAATGGGTTTTTTCAGGCGGAAACAGATCTGCATCATCAAAGGAATCAGGCAATCCTTCAACAAATTTAATATTTTTATTCAACTTCTGCATCTCAGCATACATAGGTTGAAAAGATGTATAAATCCACACAATATTATCAGGTACATTTCCTAAAGCATGATAAGCATTTTCTAATACACTTTTTACAAAGAAAGTTTTTCCACACCCGCTGGGTCCAACAATCATACATGAAAAGGGTGCGCTGAATCTAGGGTCAAACATAATCGCTTCTGTGCCTGTATGGTGTATTTTTTTTTTCCTCTCCCCCCCTTTAATAGCCAAAAGGCAGAGTTGTGCCGTCGCTAAAGAGACGCCTCTTGTCGTACACCACTCTGAACTTTTTGTTAAATGCGGTGTTTTTCAGCCAGAACCCCTTCTTATCGCGTTTGATGATGTGCTGAGGGCTTTCAATCGCTTCATCGCGAGAACCGCCGAGATAGCCGTCTACCAACTCCTTGACGCTGTCAAAATGTATGCGCTCGCTGCATTGGTGGGTCTGTGTGATCCCCTTGACGTTCTCTCCTACCTGCTCCAGATAACCGTACAGCTTGAGACGGGCGTAGGCGGTGGTGAAGGCGGCGAATGAAAATGTTATCTGTTTTACCCAGCTGTACCATGCAGCGTTTCTTGTAGCTCCATTGCACCATAGCGACCTTGTCGTTGAGAAAGCTAAAGTACTTCAGATTATATTGGTCTGAGAACAGGTAGCGGAAAAATGTATCAGGGTCAGAGACCAGGGTGGTTTGAGTCTGATTACTTTTCTGAGCAAATTTTCCCCAGAAGCTGTTGAGACACAATTTAGCCACTTGCCTCTTGGCAGGGTTTATCTCAATACGGTCTGGGTCCAACCTGATACCCTGATGGACTCCACTTGTCCTCAATGTACTTTGCTCTACTCTCCTAGGGAGGGATAACTCGCCATTAAGGAATCGGATGGCATTAAATTAGAATAGGGAAAGAGGACAATTGCACATATTCATCGGAGAAAGACATTTGAATTACCTCAGATGCTTTGGCTTCATATTGAACAATTAAGTGCAACGATGGGATGTTTTGGTCTACTTGAATTTCTGCGTGCGGTAAAATGAGCCTCACTCACCGATGGCTGCTCTCCTCGCTGAATGCAAGGCAAAGTGAGGGACCGACGCCCGCCTGCTGCCGGAGCTTTCTCCCCGGGAGGAAGGCCTGTGAACCCGCAGCCATACAAAATTGGTTGACTCTGGGTCGGGTGTTTTCCTGGGGGAGAGGCCGCCGCATCAACTTCAGCTCGGACGAGACGAGTGGAGGAAGCCACCAGATCTGTCAGTAGTTTATTTGCAGAGTTGTTGGAGATCATGGTACTTTAAACAGAATAAACTTTAAACAGAATAAACTTTAAACATTAAAGGCTCACCTGATATCAGTCTGTGTCAAGTTGATATCTTCAAATTCAGCCACCCGTCACTTTAAATGAAAGAGAAAAACACGTTGCTGAATGAATGAATTTTCACGTACCATACTATATTGTTTAAATAACAAATATAGGAGGCGAAATTACAACTTACCAGGATATGTAGGTTCTTCATCAGGGATGCAATGGTTGGAAGAGTTGATGATGACTGGTTGAAGTTACTCATGTTCTTCTTGGTTTTTCTCTCCTGGTTTGCTTCTGTGTCTCTACACCTGAGCCGTGGGTTTTTAAGCATTGCTGCGTTTGCATGCACGTTAAAAATCTGAATGTTTTGTCTTTGTCAGGATCATGTTTAAGGGAATTGATGTTTCACCCTCTAAAATGCTTTATGACGGATGGCTGCTTAAAGTTTGATAAAGAGTCTGCGTGTGTGTGTTTTCTCTTTGCAGTCTCGTGGCTTCACTTTGGTGGTGATGATGGACCAGACGGGCCCATGTATAACATCTATACTGCTTTACCACTGATGCCGAATCTTTGCAGGGATTCTTTCTTTGCAGTCCAACAGGCTCATGTTAATGGCAATGATCGTATGACACCGTAGATGCTTAAAGTTTGATAAGGGTGTGGCTGTGTGTATTTTCTCTTTGCAGTCTGGTGACTTCATTAGATGAAGATTAAAGATCGGAGGGGGGTGATGTATAACAACTATACTGCTTTACTGCTGACTCTGGATCTTTGGGGGTTGCACACCTTCTCGTGGGGTGAGAGACCTTTGAAGGGGTGTCTGGTTCCTCTTAACAGTCTCCCGAGGTCAATAGGTGGAGATGAATGACCGAACAGAGCACCTAAAGTGCTTTTACAACAGATGCTGAAAGTTTTAAGGGGGACTGTGTGCGTGTGTGTGTGCGTGCGTGCGTGTGTTTGCTCTTTGCTGTCTACCAAGATCATGTTGACGGGGATAATAGTCATTCTATGAAACTTATATTGCTTTATCACCGATGTAGAAAGTCTTTTTGAGCTGCGTGTGTGTGTTTTTTCTCATTGCAGTCTGGTGACTTTATTGAGGAGTATCAGGCTCTGGCTTCTGCCTGTAGCCTTTGCACGTAGAGCATTCTCTTTTTAGGAGCGCCCGGCGATGCAGGCGAGGCTAATCCCAACATGACGGCTGATGCGGGGTCTCAGCTAATAATTTTCGGGACAAAAGCTGGCTGGAGATGAGTTGTTCATATTCATCTTTTATTCTTTCCACTTTTCTGTGAGCCTGCGTCTGCAAGCGGATGTTAGCGTTATAAATAATTCGATAATCCCCTGAGACGCACGGACCCAGGAAACTGGGGGGGGGGAATGACAGCAGTGGGCTGACACCAAAAGTTCAACCTGTCAAGCTTGATTTATGACCTAGGGGTCAAAGGGGACCTGTCAAGTCGAGTTTGATACATCGTGTCCCCCTATTCTCTCTTATGCAGTGACATGTACAATCGTTTGCATCGGCCTGCCTTTGACCCTCGTGGCCATCTATGCTCTTTATTCTTTGGTAAGTTCATTGCAGTACATCAGAGTTCAGAGCATGTTTACAGCTGTTTGCTCACTTTCATCAATGTTTTTCCTGCAGGTGCAAAAAGATCAATGTGACTCCAATCTACGTCATCAACCTTCTCATTTCTGACCTCATTCAGCTCTGCTGCATGATCATTCAGGTGGCACGACCCAGGGGATTCGGACACTGTGTGAAGTCTTCTATTATGATTTACTTCTTGTGGTCTGACTGTCCAGTGTTGGCTTCATGGTGTGTGTTGCCATGGAAAGGTAGTTATCTGTCTGTCCAGGATGTGTGTAGCTTACTTCTGTGTCTGACCATTATATTCCTACATATTTCTGAAGCTTCTCAAAGACGATGTGTTTGTTTTGTTTACAGGTATTTGGTCGAAATCGCCTGGCCCCTGTGGTACCGCTTCAGGCGAACCATCAAGAGCTCTGTGGTGGTCTGTGTGGTGGTCTGGGCCCTTACTCCTTCTCTATTTCCTCATTATCCCACGGTGGATTCATTTTTTCGATCACAAACACCCTCTTTGCCGTCTTCCTCCTCCTTCCCCTCCCACTGTTCATATTCTTCCTGGGTGGGACCTTCAGAGCTCTGTCTGCCAGCCAAGTCTCTTCTGACGAAAAACTTGATGAATTGTTGGATGTTTGGTCCTGGTGCTGCTTATTTACACACTGCTGTTCCTGCCTGCCAGCATTCATTCTTTACTGCAGACAGGATGGATACAACTTTACCTTACACAGTCTGTCTTTCATGTTTCTTAAGGCTGAGTCCTCTTGCAGACTTAGGTCTGTATGTTTTCATGAGGAAAGGGGCCATCGACAAACTTTTAGCTTCTGTGTGTTCGTTGCAAAATGGACAGCGATGAAATCAGCAGTTCAGCAGCATGAATGAAGAACAACATGTACACAGTCAGCTACATGTAGGCAGAGAAAGAGAGGAGAGTCATGTAGCCAAATAGAAAAGAAAAGATAGAAAGACAGATGCTTTTATCTGATATATGATTTCCATTAATACGTCTACGTGTAAAAAAAGAAAGCAGTGTTTGACTTGCTGTGGGAGAGGTGCTTTGTGGGAAATGTTTTTGGTAAAGTAACAGCTGTCTTATTTCTAAATCTTTATTATGACTGTTTATATGTTGTTTATATGTTTAACACAGAGAGAGCTTCTTAACAACCTTTTTTTCCCAATTTTTACTCCCTTTTATGGCTCTCTAATACACATTTATTTTCAGTTGTTTATATTTTCTTAAGTGTATATTAACCCAGTACTATATTGTTGCATCATTGTTTTTTGGAGAAATCCACACGAAATCTGTTCAGTATAACTTTTATTTTGTGTTTTATATATATTATAAAATTTATAAAATAAAATATATATCATTCACAAAATCAAACTAATCCAAAAGTACTTTTTTCCACTATTTACAGTCCATCACCTATACTTTATTTAAAGAAACCTGAATAAATGACTTAAATATCACTGTTTTCCTCAGTACATTAAATGGCAGCTAATGTTTGTATGTCCCATCCTGATCAGGATATTTGTATATAATCAAATAAATTATTTTAACAGGATATTTGAAAATACCCAGTTGAAAATTTGACGCATGGAAAACATATCATATTAACTCTTAATAGTCCTCTTATAGGTCTGTATGTTTTCAAATGACACTTTTATTTTTCAGCAGCAGCAGCAACATGTACACAGTCAGCTACATAGGCAGAGAAAGAGAATGGACAGGAGAGCAATTCAGGAAACAATAGAAACAAGACATTATAAGACATCATCATCTGCTGATATGATTTCGAATAAGACACCTAACTGCAGATAAACCCCAAAACACTATCTTAAAACGATTTAGAAGAACTTTATCACCTCCAAGCTTATTCAGAGCTGTCACCTGATCTTTTGTGACTTGATCTTTCTGCTGTGCTATCTTCATTGTTAGTCTGTGAAAAGTCAACCATGTGTTATTGTTAGCGTTTCATATCTTAAATGATCTTAGGGTGCAAAGCTAAACCATTTTTATTTCCATGTATTTCAAATAAACAGCTGTAGCCTGATGAGGCACAGAGGCTTGATGCTTGTCAGCCACATCACATATTGCAGAATCAAGGTAGATAATAATTGTATAATAATTCATTGCTCCCTGTAACCTTTATTATATAAAGAACAAGTATGTAGTGGGGTACTAAGTTCAGTTGGGGCTACTGTTTACACCAACCATCGGGTTAATGTGTTAACTATATTGCTTGCTTAACCTAGCCAACCACGGGTTAATGTCCTATTATCTGTCTTTATGCAACCGTGTGGCACTGCTGTGTTATGCAACAGTCCGCAGTCAGCAGACTGTGGTTCTGTGTAATTTTCCTCCAGTCTTTTCACACTTCTTGTACGTTTCCCCACCACGTTTTCCCACCAGTCTTTTGGACACAGAGAGACTGATTACATTAAAATACCCTAAATAGCTGTAGACAGGTTTTTTATTCATGTCTGAATGAAGTGTGTCCATTTGTGCTCATTTCTTTTGGTCCATTTTATTTTTGGTGTGTTTTGGTGGTAGGGATGCTAGTTTTTATGATTTCTTGGCAGTATGGATAATATCTTATATCTTAGTATATCTAATTTTATATTTCAAATAAAAAACTTCACTTGTTTGTTGTTGTTGTTGTTGTTTTCAAAATACAGACAATTTCTTATGACTCTTAAAGTCCTCATACTGATTTCAGAACATATTCTTCTCAGAAATATTGCAAAGTCACATTTAGCAGATAACTAAACCTTGTTGTTTTTTATCAATGAGGTCACTGCATGCCTACATATCATCAGTGCAGAGGTGTAGATTTCAAGTAGCTTCAATACTCAATCTCATCAGTGTTTTGAGTGTAGTAAATTTCATTTTGATTTATAATATAAACAACTCAATGTAAAGAAACCTTTCTGGAACATTGGAAAGAGGAAACAAAAAGCCAAAGCAGACCAGAAAGTTACCTCACCTGAGAAAGACAAGATGAGTTATCTTGATACTGTCAGAGATGGAAAGCAGGGACAGATGCTGATCCATGTTCAGGCTCAGTCAGAGTCCACAAACTGGTCAGTGTCGGACATTACCAAATATATACCTAATGAGTTAATGGTCATGTGCCTCACCATGTATGGTCATAACCTAATGATGTCTTTTATTTCTGATGACCGTCATTAGAGTTTGTGAAAGACGTTTATTTAGCACTCATTTAGTCTGGTACACAGTGCATTTATTTGTGCGTTGTGTTTTATGAGTTACGCAATGTGACTTTTTTTTTTTTCTGAGTTCCTTAGAAGAGCAGTCATATATCAGGAAGCATATATATTGTAGACTGTTCTGCATGCAGAGATCAGAACATCACATTGGTGCAGGGAACTCATTCGACTCTCAAAGGTAAATTTTGTGACATTAGTTTAAAGACATGCTTGAAAAGATCAAATGACATCATTTTGTAACAAAGACAAAATAGCTAAATAGATTTTAAAAAATCCTCGCAAGATACTTTTGCCTGATTAATGATGAAAATAGTTTAAAAAGATGTTTTTTTTAATTAATTTTAAGAATGCCATTTATCTGTTTTTGCAAATGAAGTATTATTATTAGTAATATTTCTGTCTATAATTCTGACCCAAGTATTAATTATCTGTGATGTTCTGCAGTTTTCAAGGAAATGATGAGATTTTTGTGAGATTTTTGTGAGATTTTGTGTGGTGAGACAATATGATAAGTGATTACCTGTCTCTGAGCAGGAGAAAGTTATGTGTCCCAACACAGATTTCAGTTAGTTACAGATTCAGTTAAAGATGTTTTAGTGAAATAAAAACATAAATAACAATAACTTATATGTTGAAGATGTAGTTAGTGAGTGTTTTGGGGGCATTTTAGCCTTTATTGACAGGAGACAGTAGAGACAGACAGGACATGAGGACAGAGAGAGATGGGATGATACGTAACAAAGGACCTTTGAACATTTTAATGCTATTAAATGCTATAAATATTGTTGTTTTTTTTTCAGAGTAAGCGAAGAGCGAAAAATCTGAGTACCAAAGATAAGTTCAGAGTATGAGTACAGTGGAGACACAAAACCTCAAAAATGAATGTTCATTAACATAAATAAATTACTTTAAATTACTGAAACTACTGGACTATGCTCTCGTCGATGTGGCTGTCGTGATGAGCTTACATCAGCATGATACGAATACTTCAGCAGAACGTACTGCACTGTCAGAAACTGTATTATTGGATGAATGATGATCTCTCAAACAACAGGTTTCACACTGAAGAATGAAAGACTTCTACATGAACAACACCTCATCGAACGAACAGCTACAACCACACCAACATCACCTCCTACAAGTATAACTACAACAGCAACATCACCTTCTGGTGACTATGACTACACTACGATTGACCACATGGATTTTGCAGACACATTCCCACAGTCTACTATGTGGTGACATGTACAATCGTTTGCATCAGCCTGCCTTTGACCCTCAGTGGCCATCTATGCACTTTATTCTTTGGTAAGTTCATTGCAGTACATCAGAGTTCAGAGCATGTTTACTGTTATGTGTGTATGTTACCTGTTATGTGTATTTCCTGTTTTATTTTGTAGTCTCGTCTTTCCTCACTGGTTTTGCACTTTTACTTCCTGCCCTTTGTGTTTCCCTCCTTTTTTGATTGCCTGCTCACGACTCATGGCTATTGAGAAGAGTGCTGGCTTGTTCGAGGAACTGCTGACTCTGGACACTTGGCCAGCCAAGCTCCAGCTGTTTCATCTGCCATCAGTCTCTCAGGCACTGGCTGAGCCAAAGCCTCAGCTCCAGCCTCAAGCCAAGCAGCCTCACCTCCAGCCTGCCAAGCCGCAGCTCACTTCCACTTCCAGCCATGCAAGCAAGCCTCGTGCCCTAGCCCTGCTAGGCCGCAGCCACAGCCGCAACCTCAGCCAGCTAAGCCCACAGCCTGCCCCAGCCTGCCTCCCCTCCAAGCCGGCGGGTTTCCAGCCTGCCTCCAAGCTGGCCGCGGGTTTCCAGCCTGCCTCCAAGCCGCCCGGCGGGTTGCCCAGCCTGCACCCCAACCTGCACCTGCGCCCAGCCTCTCTCAGCCTCTCAGCCTGCGGCCCAGCCTCCAGCCTCAGTCAGCTTCCGAGCCGGTCAGCCTGCGGCCCAGCTTCCGGGTCTTCAGTTTCAGGTCTTGAGCCTCAGCAGCCTTCAGCCTCCGAGCCTTCCCAGCCTCAGAGCCTTCAGCCTCCGAGCCTTCAGCCTCAGCCTCAGCCTGACTTCCAGGCCTTCAGCCTCAGCCGAGCCCAGCTCGAGCCCCAGCTTCCAGCCTTCAGCCTTCCAGCCTTCAGCCTGCGGCCCAGCTTCTGGGTCTCCAGCCGCCGAGTCCTGCAGCCGGTAGCAAGTAGCGCAGCCGGCAGTCCAGCCGCCAGTCCCCAGCCCAGTGCCCCCGAGACTGAGCTCGAGCCTCCCAGTGAGCCTCCCAGTGCCCCCGAGACTGAGCTGAGACAGTGAGCCTCCCAGTGAGCCTCCAGTGCCCCAGCAGAGCCTCCAGTGAGCCTCCCAGTGCCCCAGCTCGAGGTGTCCCAGTGCCCCTCCAGTGCCGGGAGACTGAGCTCAGGTGTCCCAGTGCCCCGTGTGACGGGAGCCTTTCCATCGGCCTTCCCGCCGACACCTCTCCTGATCTGATTCGCCGTCGCCCGCCGCCTGAAGGGGTCCAGCCTCCACCGCCGGCCACCAGAAGAGTTCCGGGCTTCGCCTTCGCCATCACCGGCCTCCCGAAGGTTCTGCCTCCGCCGTCGCCGCCGGAGGGTTCCTGCCGTCTTCGGCTTTTGTACCGTCGCCACCGGAGGGTCCCAGTCTTCAAATGCCGCCGTCCGCCTCCCGGAAGGTTCCGCCTTCACCGCCCGGCGTCAGAGGGTCTATCTTCGCCGCCTTAACGCCCGGCCGCTAGAAGTTCACGTCTTCGCCTTCGCAGTCACCGCCAGCCACCAGAGAGTTCCGGAGCTTCGCCTTCACCGCCATTGGCCTCGAAGGTTCTGCCTCCGCCGTCGGCCGCTGGAGGGTTCCTGCTTCGTCTTGGCTTCCGCCGTCCAGCCGGCCACCGGAGGGTCCCAGTCTTATCACCGCCTGTCCGGCCTCCGAAGGGTTCTGCATCCGCCGCCCGGCCCGTAGAGGGTCGCCGCCCACCCAGAGGTTCTCGCCTTCACCTTCGCGTCCCTGGCCTGCCCGAAGGTTCTGCTTCTGCCGTCGGCCTCCCGAGGTTCCGGCCTTCATCTTCGCCTGCTCGCCGTAAATGCGGCCAGAGGGCTCCTGGCTTTGCCTGCTCATGATCCATGCCGTCCACACCCGCTGCAAGGCCCAATCTCCTCCAGACCCCCTCCACCCATCCCAGAATCCCTCCTCCGCACGCCCTCCACCTCCCCTGCTTAGCCTTGTTGGACTTTCTGGGGATGTCTGGAAGCCATCCCTTGACGGGAGGTACTGTTAGTGTGTATATGTTACCTGTTGTGTATTTCCTGTTTTATTTTGTAGTCGTCTTTCCTCACTGGTTTTGCACTTTTCTTCCTGCCCTTTGTGTTTCCCTCCTTTTTTGATTGCCTGCTCCACCCAATTGGTTTCACCTGTCCCCATTAGTCTCCTCACCTGTTTCCACTTCCCTTTCCTCCTGTGTATTTAAGTCAGTCCTTCTCCTTTGTTCTTTGTCGAATGTCGGCTGCGTTGATCAGTTTTGTCGTGTCGTTTGTTCCTACTTGTGCTTTCTCGTGCTACTTGTCTTTCTTGCGCTTCCCCGTGCTTCTTGTACTTACTTGTAGTGATGGGACGATGATACCTCAAGGAGTGTATTGACACACTAAACAAACTGTGTCGGCACTGTATTGATACTGTGTTGGTCACCCAATAGTGACCCCTGCAGTAGTTATAAAATCATTGCAGGTAAAGTAACAGCAACGGCACTCTGGAGGTCCTTTTTGGTTTTCTCCTTTTCCTCCTCATATCTCTGGCTCACCAAGTCCTTGATGGTCTGAAAATAACCATACAAATACTGTTACACCAATAAAATATAGTTATATAGTTAGTACAAACATATAATAAAAATTCTTAAACATACCTTCCTGCTTGGTAGAGCATACGAGGGTAGAATAAGCTTCAGGAGCTCCCTGAATCCCTCATTTTCAACAAAGCTGAGTGGCTGACAGTCTTTGATGATCATATTGACCACTGCCTCATCCACTGCTTGCTTGTTAGGAACTGCAAGCCAAAAGGAACTATTTTGTCAAAAGCTTAATAAAAGGACTGTAATTTTTACAAACAATATCAAATAGACATAAGACGACGTGGTGGTGTAGTGGTTAGCACTTGTTGCCTCACAGCAAGAGGGTTGGAGGTTCGATACCAGGCCTGGAGCCTGTCTGTTTGCATGCATGTTTTTTTAGCACAATTTTTAGAGAGACTTTCAACATACCTGGGGTACTCTCACGAGTATCTGCCAATTCTTCTTTGCCATGCCGAGCTCTATAATGCCTCAGCATTGATGAAGTGCTCTTATTGATATAACATAGCTCCGTAGAGCAGAGCCGACACTTCACCTACAATAACATAAAAAGTTAATTTATCTGAAAACAATTCAAACCTCTTACCAGAACATTGCATTCACTTGTTAAAAAAATAGACACCCTCTCAAGATTACGAGATCAGGATCTCATAATTACATGATGACATGAATAAAGCAACTCTAAGGCTCTTTAACTGACTATCATATGTATCACAGGTCATTCACTTGATAAACTGATAAAGTGAGTGCAATGCGCCACCGTAAAAAATAGTATATAAAGGAGAAAAAGATTTACCTTGTTTGGGGTCACGAGATCAAAATTATTCCACACCGGGGAAAACTTCTTAGAACGATCCATGATCAAGCAAAACTCCATCCGACAAACCCACGACATGTTGATACAGTTTGTTTCCTGATAAACACACTTTGGCGCGGCACATCCAAACGATACAGTTCCTGTATCGGTCACGTGATTCTTTCTTAAAGCAATACACGCACCGATACGAGGTTTCCCTCTTGAGCTCTCGGCACAGTGCTGATGCACCAGTGTCGCTCGTCCCATCACTACTTACTTGTGTTTCTAGTGCTTACTTGTGCTTCCCTGTGCTACCCGTGTTGCTGCGTTCCTGCCTCGTCCCTGTGTTTCTGTGTTCCCGTGTTTGCCTCTAATAAAGAGTTCAACGTCTATCTGCCTCCTGCCTCATCTGCATCTGGGTCCAACTCCACTTCACCGTGCACCTAACCTAACAGAACGACACGAACCGACATGGACCCAGCGGACACCGTAGGAGCCCGGGAACATGGGGAGAGATCATTTCAGGTGATCAAGAACTTTGTCCTCATGTACCCGGGTCTGGACCACGTGGACCGGCGGATAGGTTTGGAGGTGGTCATTGATCACTTGGCTCGCGACTCATGGCTATTGAGAAGAGTGCCGGGCTTGTTCGAGGAACTGCTGACTGCTCTGGACACTTGCCAGCCAGCCAAGCTCCAGCTGTTTCATCTGCCACAGTCTCTCAGGCCCCGGCTCAGCCCAGAGCCAAAGCCTCAGCTCCAGCCTGCCAAGCCGCAGCCTCACCTCCAGCCTGCCAAGTTTACGCAGCCTCACTTCCAGCCTGCCAAGCGCAGCCTCGGCCTGCTAGCCCTGCTAGGCCGCAGCCACAGACGCAATAGCCTCAGCCCTAGCCTAGCCTACAGCCTGCACCCCAGCCTGCCTCCAAGCCGGCGGGTTTCCAGCCTGCCTCCAAGCGAGGCGGGTTTCCAGCCTGCCTCCAAGCCTGCGGCCAAGCCTGCCTGGCGGGTTTCCAGCCTGCACCCCAACCTGCACCTCAGTCTCTCAGCCTTCAGCCTGCGGCCCAGCTTCCCGAGTCTTCAGCTCCCGAGCCCTCAACCTGCGGCCCAGCTCCCGAGTCTTCAGTTCAGGTCTTCAGCCTCCGAGCCTCAGCCTCAGCCTCCGAGCCTTCAGCCTCCAGGCCTTCAGCCTCGGAGCCTTCAGCCTCAGCTTGGCCTGCCCAGCTCCAGCCTGTTGCCCAGCTTCCCGAGCAGCTTCCGAGCTTCAGCCTTCAGCTTCAGCCTTCGAAGCCAGCCTGGCCCAGCTTCTGGGTCTCCAGCCTCTGAGTCCATGAGCCGCTAAGCGCAGTGCAACCAGTCCCAGCCAGACTGAGTCCCCAGTGAGCCCCAGTGCCCCAGAGACTGAGCTCTGAGCCTCCCAGTGAGCCTCCCAGTGCCCCGACTGACTGGCCTGAGCCTCTGAGTGAGCCTCCCAGTGCCCCCAGCCGAGCCTCCCAGTGAGCCTCCCAGTGCCCCGAGCTCGAGGTGTCCCAGTGCCCTCCCAGTGCCCGGGAGACTGAGCTCGAGTGTCCCAGTGCCCCCCGTGACGGAGCCCTTTCCTGATCGGCCTTCCCCCCGACACCTCTCCTGATCTGATTCGGCCGTCGCCCGGCCGCCCTGAAGCGGGTCCAGCCTCCACCAGCCGGCCTGAGAGAGTTCAGACCGCCTTCCACCGCCGTCCCGGCCTCCCAGGGTTCTGCCTCCATGGTCGGCCACCGGAGGGTTCCTGCCTGCCGTCTTCACCGGCCGCCGTGCCACCGGAGGGTCCCAGTCTTCGCCGCCGTCCCGGCCTCCGAAGGGTTCCGCCTTCACCGCGGCCGCCAGAGAGGGTCTAAGGCCGCCTTCGCCGCCGCCGGCTAGAAGGTCGTCTTCGCCACAGCCTGCAGCCGCCACCAGAAGAGTTCGGCCACCCGCCTTCAGTTCCCGCCGCCTGCCTCCGGAAGAGTTCTGCCTCGCCGCCGGCCGCCGGAGGGGTTCTCTGCCGTCTTCTTCGCACCGCCGTACCAATCCGAGCCACCAGGTCCCAGTCTTCGCCGCGCCTTAAGTCCCCATTGCCGGCCTCCCGAAGGTTCATCCGCCGCCCGGCCATGGGAGGGTCTTCGCCTGCGCCCGGCCAGAGGAGCCTTCTCGCCTTCACCTTCGGCATTCGGCCTCCCGAAGGTTCTGCTTCAAGTCGGCCTCCCGAGGTTCCGGCCTTCATCTTTCGCCTCTGTTGTCGGCCGCCAGAGGGCTCCTGGCTTTGCCTGCAAGCATCCGCCTTCGCCGTCACCGCCGGCAAGGGCCCAATCCCTCCTCCAGACCCCCTCCACCCATCCCGAATCCCTCCTCCGCACGCCCTCCACCCTCCCTGCTTAGCCTTGTTGGACTTTCTGGGGGATGTCTGGAAGCCATCCCTTGACGGGGGGGTACTGTTATGTGTGTATGTTACCTGTTGTGTATTTCCTGTTTTATTTTGTAGTCTCGTCTTTCCTCACTGGTTTTGCACTTTTCTTCCTGCCCTTTGTGTTTCCCTCCTTTTTTGATTGCCTGCTCCGCCTTCCAATTGGTTTCACCTGTCCCCATTAGTCTCCTCACCTGTTTCCACTTCCCTTTCCTCCTGTGTATTTAAGTCAGTCCTTCTCCTTTTGTTCTTTGTCGTGTCGGTCTGCGTTGATCAGTTTTGTCGTGTCGTTTGTTCCTACTTGTGCTTTCTCGTGCTACTTGTCTTTCTTGCGCTTCCCCGTGCTTCTTGTACTTACTTGTGTTTCTAGTGCTTACTTGTGCTTCCCTGTGCTACCCGTGTTCCTGCGTTCCTGCCTCGTCCCTGTGTTCCTGTGTTCCCGTGTTTGCCCTCTAATAAAGAGTTCAACGTCTATCTGCCTCCTGCCTCGCCTCATCTGCATCTGGGTCCAACTCCACTTCACCGTGCACCTAACCTAACATTTACAGCTGTTTGCTCACTTTCACCAATGTTTTTCCTGCAGGTGCAAAAAGATCATGTGACTCCAATCTACGTCATCAACCTTCTCATTTCTGACCTCATTCAGCTCTGCTGCATGATCATTCAGGTGGCACGACCCATGAATTGGACACCGTGTGAAGTCTTCAATTTGATTCACTTCTTTGGTCTGACATCCAGTGTTGGCTTCATGGTGTGTGTTGCCATGGAAAGGTAGTTATCTCTCTGTAAAGGATGAGTGTCTGACCATTATATTTCTACATATTTCTGAAGCTTCTCAAAGACGATGTGTTGTGTTTTGTTTACAGGTATTTGGTCGTCGCCTGGCCCCTGTGGTACCGCTTCAGACGAACCATCAAGAGCACTGTGGTGGTCTGTGTGGTGGTCTGGGCCCTTTCTCTTCTCGTTTGCTTTGTTAATTTTTTGGTCATCAACACCTTCATTGGGGTTTTCCTCCTCCTTCCCCTCCCATTGTTCATATTCTTCCTGGGTGGGACCCTCAGAGCTCTGTCTGCCAGCCAAGTCTCTTCTGACGAAAAACGATGAATTGTTGGATGTTTGGTCCTGGTGATGCTTATTTACACGTTGCTGTTCCTGCCCGCCAGCATTTTCTTTCTGACACAGGAATACAACTCTACCTTACACAGTCTGTCTTTCACATGTTTCTTAAGCTGAGTCCTCTTGCAGACTTAGGTCTGTATGTTTTCATGAGGAAAGGGGCCATCGACAAACTTTTAGCTTCTGTGTGTCGTTGCAAAATGGACAGCGATGAAATCAGCAGTTCAGCAGCATGAATGAAGAACAACATGTACACAGTCAGCTACATGTAGGCAGAGAAAGAGAGGAGAGTCATGTAGGCAAATAGGCATCATTGTTTGACGCATGTCATATAAGCATGTTTTTTTTGTTTTGCACTGCTGTCTTTATGCAACATCTGCAGTGAGCAGACTGTGGTTCTTGATGTCTTTTCACACTCTCCTTGGTACGTTTTATTTTTGGTGTTTTGGTGGTAGGGATGCTAGTTTTTATGATTTCTTGGCAGTATGGATAATATCTTATATCTTACTATATCTAATTTTATATTTCAAATAAAAAACTTCACTTGTTTGTTGTTGTTGTTGTTGTTTTCAAAATACAGACAATTTCTTATGACTCTTAAAGTCCTCATACTGATTTCAGGACATATTCTTCTCAGAAATATTGCAAAGTCACATTTAGCAGATAACTAAACCTTGTTGTTTTTTATCAGTTAGGTCACTGCATGCCTACATATCATCAGTGCAGAGGTGTAGATTCAAGTAGCTTCATACTCAAGTCTCATCACTGTTTTGAGTGTAGTAAATTTCATTTTGATTTATAATATAAACAACTCAATGTAAAGAAACCTTTCTGGAACATTGGAAAAAGGAAACAAAAAGCCAAAGCAGACCAGAAAGTTACCTCACCTGAGAAAGACAAGATGAGTTATCTTGATACTGTCAGAGATGGAAAGCAGGGACAGATGCTGATCCATGTTCAGGCTCAGAGTCCACAAACTGGTCAGTGTCGGACATTACCAAATATATACCTAATGAGTTAATGGTCATGTGCCTCACTATGTATGGTCATAACCTAATGATGTCTTTTATTTGCTGATGACCGTCATTAGAGTTTGTGAAAGACGTTTATTTAGCACTCATTTAGTCTGGCACACAGTGCATTTATTTGTGCATTGGGTTTTATGAGTTACGCAATGTGACTTTTTTTTTTCTGAGTTCCTTAGAAGAGCAGTCATATATCAGGAAGCATATATATTGTAGACTGTTTGCATGCAGAGATCAGAACATCACATTGGTGCAGGGAACTCATTCGACTCTCAAAGGTAAATTTTGTGACATTAGTTTAAAGACATGCTTGAAAAGATCAAATGACATCATTGTGTAACAAAGACAAAATAGCTAAATAGATTTTAAAAAATCCTCACAAGATACTTTTGCCTAATTAATGATGAGAATAGTTTAAAAAGATGTTTTTTTTAATTAATTTTAAGAATGCCATTTATCTGTTTTTGCAAATGAACTATTATTAGTAGTAATATTTCTGTCTATAATTCTGACCCAATATTAATTATCTGTTATGTTTGCAGTTTTCAAGGAACATGATGAGATCAGAAAAAAAAAGTTTTGTGTGGTGCGACAATATGATAAGTGATTACCTGTCTCTGAGCAGGCAGAAAGTTATGTGTCCCAACACAGATTTCAGTTAGTTACAGATTCAGTTAAAGATGTTTTAGTGAAATAAAAACATAAATAACAATAAATTATATGTTGAAGATGTATTTAGTGTGTGTTTTGGGGGCATTTTAGCCTTTATTGACAGGAGACAGTAGAGACAGACAGGACATGAGGACAGAGGAGAGATGGGATGATATGTAACAAAGGACCTTTGAACATTTTAATGCTATTAAATGCTATAAATATTGTTGTTTTTTTTTCAGAGTAAGCGAAGAGCGAAAAATCTGAGTACCAAAGATAAGTTCAGAGTATGAGTACAGTGGAGACACAAAACCTCAAAAATGAATGTTCATTAACATAAATAAATTACTTTAAATTACTGAAACTACTGGACTATGCTCTCGTCGATGTGGCTGTCGTGATGAGCTTACATCAGCATGATACGAATACTTCAGCAGAACGTACTGCACTGTCAGAAACTGTATTATTGGATGAATGATGATCTCTCAAACAACAGGTTTCACACTGAAGAATGGAAGACTTCTACATGTCACAACACCTCATCGGACGAAAGCTACAACCACACCAACATCACCTCCTACAAGTATAACTGCAACATCGTCGACTACGATTATGGATTTTGCAGACACATTCCCACAAGTCTACTATGTGGTGACATGTACAATCGTTTGCATCAGCCTGCCTTTGACCCTCGTGGCCATCTATGCACTTTATTCTTTGGTAAGTTCATTGCAGTACATCAGAGTTCAGAGCATGTTTACAGCTGTTTGCTCACTTTCACCAATGTTTTTCCTGCAGGTGCAAAAAGATCATGTGACTCCAATCTACGTCATCAACCTTCTCATTTCTGACCTCATTCAGCTCTGCAGCATGATCATTCAGGTGGACACAACCCAGGGGTTGGACACTGTGTGAAGTCTTCAATATTGATTCACTTCTTTGGTCTGACATCCAGTGTTGGCTTCATGGTGTGTGTTGCCATGGAAAGGTAGTTATCTGTCTGTCCAGGATGTGTGTAGCTACTTCTGTGTCTGACCATTATATTCCTACATATTTCTGAAGCTTCTCAAAGACGATGTGTTTGTTTTGTTTACAGGTATTTGGTCGTCGCCTGGCCCCTGTGGTACCGCTTCAGACGAACCATCAAGAGCTCTGTGGTGGTCTGTGTGGTGGTCTGGGCCCTTACTCCTCTCTATTTCCTCATTATCCCACGGTGGATTTCTTTTTCAATCACAAACACCCTCTTTGCCGTCTTCCTCCTCCTTCCCCTCCCATTGTTCATATTCTTCCTGGGTGGGACCCTCAGAGCTTTATCTGCCAGCCAAGTCCCTTCTGACGAAAAACGACGAATTGTTGGATGTTTGGTCCTGGTGCTGCTTATTTACACACTGCTGTTCCTGCCTGCCAGCATTTTCTTTCTGACACAGGAATACAACTCTACCTTACACAGTCTGTCTTTCCTGTTTCTTAAGCTGAGTCCTCTTGCAGACTTAGGTCTGTATGTTTTCATGAGGAAAGGGGCCATCGACAAACTTTTAGCTTCTGTGTGTTGTTGCAAAATGGACAGCGATGAAATCAGCAGTTCAGCAGCATGAATGAATGAAGACAACATGTACACAGTCAGCTACATGTAGGCAGAGAAAGAGAGGAGAGTCATGTAGGCCAAATAGAAAAGATAGAAAGACAGATGCTTTTATCTGATATATGATTTCCATTAATACGTCTACGTGTAAAAAAAGAAAGCAGTGTTTGACTTGCTGTGGGAGAGGTGCTTCGTGGGAAATTTTTTTGGTAAAGTAACAGCTGTCTTATTTCTAAATCTTTATTATGACTGTTTATATGTTGTTTATATGTTTAACACAGGGAGAGCTTCTTAACAACCGTTTTCCCCCATTTTTTCTCCCTTTTATGGCTCTCTAATACACATTTATTTCAGTTGTTTATATTTTCTTAAGTGTATATTAACCCAATACTATATTGTTGCATCATTGTTTTTTTGGAGAAATCCACATGAAATCTGTTCAGTATAACTTTTATTTTGTGTTTTATATATATATAAAATTTATAAAATAAAATATATATCATTCACAAAACCAAACTAATCCAAAAGTGCTTTTTTCCACTATTTACAGTCCATCACCTATACTTTATTTAAAGAAACCTGAATAAATGACTTAAATATCACTGTTTTCCTCAGTACATTAAATGGCAGCTAATGTTTGTATGTCCCATCCTGATCTAACAGGATATTTATATATAATCAAATGACATATTTTTCGTTATTTTATCACAAGTTCTATCTTGATTTGACCTTTTCAGGTGACCTCTGTTTGTAATTGTTAAATTCCAAGTTGAAAATTTGACGCATGTCATATTAGCATGGTTTTTTTGTTTTGTTTTGTTTTTACAAATACTGCAACCTGACTGCACTGATGTCATCCATTATACATGTAAAAGAAATTTTTTTCCTTCTTTTTTAAAATCTACATCTTGCTCTAGCCTAAATGTGCCCATAATTTTCTAAGTTTTAATCACTTGAGTTGTGATATTGATCAGGATTTTTATTGGACACTGAATAGATAAAACGTTAAGGAAATGACCATTTTGACTTAAATCTACGTAGCTGCATGCTTTACTTGAGTATCTGTTTCCAAACTTTTAAAGTTGCATCAATCATTTCTGTACTGTTGCGTCAAAGCAGAACAGTAGAAACAGTTTCCAACTCATTGCAATCGCATAAGGAAGTAAAATGAGTGGTGGTGTGTGTCAGCAAAATTCTCACGAAAAGACAATGATGCAGAGAGCCAGTCGTCATGGCTGTTTCCTGCATATTTTCTGGACTTTTTTGGGTGCCAGTTAGTCAACCAATTAGTCATCAGCTGAGCTACAGTAGCTTTTAAGGGCCAAAAAAGCCAAATTTACCTGAGACTGGAAGCTAGCAGGCCAATAATAGTGTTCAACAAAGTTATATATAAGCTCTCGTCAAAAACTTTGGCGTAGCTTTTATCAGTGCCCTCACACCTCACAGCCTCCTGCTCATTTTATTTCACAGCACAGTCATACAAACACAGATATCAGCCAAAAGAAGTTCGTACAGGTTGTACTGTTTTACGTCTTGTGTGGATTCCTGTGTAGTTGAAAAGTATATTTATACAACCACAAAGATGAGCTTTTTATTCAAAACTCCTAATGTGTGTTTCTTGTTCTGGTCATTGATTTGTAAAAAAAAAGTTTAAACTGCATGAAAAAGTTCAGTTTGATGTTTTCATTAATAGTTAATGTTCTTTTAACTGGCTAGAATTAAAGACTTTTATTTTATGCATCTTTTCTTATTTTTTATTTTTCGCAAATGTGGCAGGCACAGACATATTTTAGTGTCTTTAGCAGTTGCGGCATTTGTAGTCAGCAGCATTACTGAAATGCTGTTGAAATAATGGCATGTATGTAGAAGAGATGTAGTAAAAAATCGACATTATTTCTACTGGAAAACACTCGTCTCCAATTCAACAATTTCAAATTAAAAGTAGTGCCAACAAACAATTTATTCCAGAAAGCCTTTGTTAATGAACCTTTTTAATCCTACATGTCACTGTTTACCCAAAAACATTCACACCCTGATCTCAAGAGCAGATCAGATGTTAGATGTATTGCATAACCATAACGCACATAAAAAAAGACATTTTTAGCGGATGTGATAGGAAACTTACGGCTGATAAGCACCGTGAGTAAGACTAAGTAAGAAATGCTCAGTGTGGGTGTTGTCTCTAGTTTGACTGCACAAGAAACAGAAACCTAATTTTAATTAATAATCTTCAGTTACAGCAGTCGATACTAAAAGTAAGCACAGAATCTATTTATGTGTTTTAATGTGCTTTATTCTGCTAGTACTTGAGACTGGTAGTAGAGACATAAATCATTCAATGCACCCTTAAACAGAGACAGGGTTAAAAGTATTTTAGAGTTTATCTTTTACATGTTTTTTTACAGCTGTAAATCTCTTTTCTATACTACCCACAATACCTTGGCTATGCACTGACCACTGCAGAGTGAAGCTAATATATAAGCTAATAATGGATGACGACTGCCACTGTTTCCCAAAACCATACAAACCCTGACTTCACCTCAAAGACAGATCACATCTTAGACGTACTGCCTAATATAACACACATGAGAAAGAAACTCTGCTGGGTGTGACAGGAAACTTATGGTTGATAAACACAGTGAGTACCAGTCATCATTTCTACAGATGTTCCAAGAAAAGTTTAGTGTGGTTGTTTTTACTAGTTTTATTGCACAAGACATAGAAACCTAATTCTTTTGCACTGGTAAATGTCATAATCTTTATTTACAGAAGGTTGATGCTGAAAGTTATCTATTTCTACGTGTAGTGTGTTTTTAATGTGCAGTACTCAGGTGTTACTTGGAGCTAGTAGTAGAAAGGTATGTCATTCATGCAGAAGTTGGGATGCAGGCTCTCGAAGGTGCAGTCCGACGTGTCCATGGCACAGCGGCCGCAGTGGCAGCTCAGAGCCACGGGGTAGGTGACGGTCGGGTCCACACCAGGAGGACAGCCGGGAAGCTCAAAGGTCTTGTAGTAAAAGTCTCGGTACGTGCACACGTGCTGATAAACGTTGCTGAAGGGTATCTTGATGACAGGGTCCTGGAGGGAGTGAGGCCACAGTGCTGTCAAACTACACCTCAGATGTTTCTGTGACAGGAAAGCTTTGGACAAAAGTTCAAATTCAAAGGCCAAAACATTTAACTGAAATTTAAATAAATGTCTAAATCCCATTTAGCTGCTTTAGTTTCACAGTCCTGCTATTGTGCAAGTTGTCTCACTGTGCCAATTTGTGGTTTATGACAGGATTTAGTGAAATCTAGTGGTAAGGTTGCATATTGCTACCAATAGAATACCCAAATACACAAATAAAAACATAATTATGACTATTTCTACTGACAGATGACTCTAAGTCCTACACACTGCTCCTTTAAAGTGACTTTTTGTTCAGTTTGATTATTCTATTATAAATGTTTTTGGATTTTGCCCTCTGTCTTTATTTCTATTTTCTTTTTGCAGCACTTTGGTGCAAATTAAAAACCTCTGATGCCTGATTATGCATAATTAAATTCAACAATTCAAATTATCAGTTGGTAAGGCTCCAAAAATATTAAAATGGTCTTTATGTTGTTTGTTCTGTCATACACGCTGATGGACATTACATTGAGAAGTCAACATGTAAGCAAAAGATTTTCTGTTGGCACTAAAGTGAACTCAAAACTTTGAATGATTTATTTCTTCAGAATTATTTATATTTTCTTTATTCATTTATTGCCTTTTTCAAAGTCATGTTTGATTCGTTTTCTTCCATAGACTTACAAAATCCCGTTTAATCAAACCTTAAATATTCATTTTAAAGTCCTTGAACAGAGACAGACGTTACAAGTGTTTACCTTTTATGTCTGCGACTTTCTTTTCTATATTACCCACAATACCTTGGTGATGCAGTGTCCACTGCAGATGGTTGTTTCCACTGGGTGACACTTTGAACATCCCTCCTTTTCCAGAGACACCGTTTGGTTGATGAGTTGGCAGGGCGGCAGCTGGAAGGCCGCTGGTGAAGGAAGATGATGCAGTTTGTTAGAAATATGTCACAGACTGTCAGTTTCTCACAAGAGGAGGTGGAAACAGTCATTCACATTCATATTACATTGACTGCACATTTTCTGTTTGCTAAAAGACATTTCTTTCTGTGTTTTGAAGATGAAGATGTTATATGTACTAATGAAGAATTTGAACACAGCTATTCATTTTATATTTAAGTAAATGCACGACCATATTCCATATTTCCATTTTATGCATTATATTAAAGTTAGTTAGTAAAGTATTTGCTTGTTTTTCTTTTTAACACACCTTCATTATGCTGCACTTTAAAAGGATTCACGTCACTTGCGACTTTCTAAATGCCTCTGTTCGGTGTAAAGTTTTAATATTACACTGCTGAGGATGGAGATGTTCACTATAACATATATACAACCTGTTGTAGGTTTATTTTAATAGGTGATTTACTTGTCTTTCATATTAAATTTGACATTATAAGACATTAGAGTCCAATGTGATACAGAGAGATGAGAGCAGAACTATTCTCAGTCAGCCTCCTATTGCTCCCCAAAATATGTTTCTGCACGTCGATGTTGATACTCATACTCAGATGAGTATGACTATTAAAACAGTCTTCGTTTACCTGCAGGAGCCAGGGGCCAAACGAAACACGAGGCCCCCAGAAACAAACCCAACATCAAGGGCAACGTCATCATTCTGCTGCGCCGTCCAGCCGTCATCCTGCAGGAGACGAGGTGTGTTAATACGTCGGTTAATCCATAATGATCAGCTGTGCTTGCTGCTGGTCCAATAGTTATGGAGGAAGGTAGAGAATAAATGATAAAGTGGATCTAAATCTCTCTGTGGAGCACAGACGGGTCGTTACATTTAATGTTTCATCATTGCCTGGTTATCCAGGTGTTTTCTGTTTAAAGGTTTAAAGGCTGATTTATTCTCTGTCATTTTCCTTCATTGAAAACACTTTATATGCTGACAAAGGTTCTGAAATGTTAGAACAGTTTTTGGTTTGTGCTTTTTTCAATGCTTTGACTTTTCTTGTGTCTTCCTTTTAGATAAAATGTAGTTTTCCTTTTATTCTTTCTAATTTGGTCTTTTTCTTACAGAACATATTTTGATCCATTTTATCACCTACCTTACTTTATACTTTTCCAATATGGCATATTTTGATATTGTTTTATAAATTGTCTGTGTGTGTAGCTTGGAGTGGACATTTAGTGTGCAACCCTGTATTGCATCATGGTAACAAAACTGAAAGGATGAATATTGAATTTTAGAAATTAGTATTTGAAATTGTGTTTTGGTTATGTGCAGTCAGTATAGATTAGACCAGCATCAACATATATTACACCACTGATAAGAACTGTGAACAGCCCCAATATAAAACTTTTATAAACACCTGCCACCCAATTATAAGTATTTCCCTCACTGGTTTATAATGTTTCATGAAGTGCACATTAAGAATAATCAGAGCAAAAGCAACCTGTAGTTTTTTACAACAAGTATAAATGCAAAGCTTTGCCTATTTATTCTACTTGTGTTCCCTTTTCTTATCTTTAATGAATCAGTATTAAAACAATTTCACAACAGTAATATGTCTTCATGGCTTCTTGTAAAACACAATCCATAAAAAGTGAATAAATGACATACTAAGCATGTGTAAAAACATAAGTTGCAATCTGTAAAGTCTACTGTTCCCTTTGTTCTTGTCATTAACATTATTTTTAAATATCTCCTGACCTCTGCTGTTCATTTTTCCTCATAACACATTGTTTTTTTCAAAAAAAGTACAGTGTAATAACACATTTAATATTAAATACTTGCATTTTTCTGCAGCAGTTAAGAAGAATCAAGAAATTAAAAATGATTCAGATAAATGAAATGAATTGCCTGGTGGTTGTTGAGGTTGAGGAAATGTGACTTACCTCTCTGGAGTCGACAGGCAGTGTGCGAAGGCCAAGTGTCCTGCTCGGTTTTTATACAGGAGCCAGGTATCCAGGATCAAACCTGCTCATATTGGATGTCAACTCTGGTTACCTGTTTTTGATAAAGGTGGGGGGAATGTAGTACATTTCTGACCTTTATTTACACAGAAGATTAATCTCTCTACGTCACTTTTACATCCTGTTACTCTCACCATAACTGCCAGAACAACACGGTACTGTGTCTTAAAGAGCGGCGGTAGGATTGGTGATTTGTTCAAGGCCACTGTGACAGTAATGCTTTTTTTAAAGAGGGAGGAAGTTTCACTTTGTGCCATAAAAAAAAAGCGCAGTTGTAAAGTTTTTAGTTCAAAACACAACAAACAAGGGGTTAATAAATAAAATAAAATACATTTAATCTTATATGAAGCATTTGTTTGTACGACATGCTCTTTATATGTAAAGTTTATTTAAATGAATTTAAAACACAGAGAGCTGCTCATTCACAAAAAAACAGGCTAAAATGTCCTTCGCTTCTGTATAATAAATAAAAATAATTGAATTTGCCGGTACATAAATGTCCTTTTTGAAAATGTTACACACTCCTGCAGGCTGCTATTGTATCTGTGAGAGGAGACGGTTGTGGAAATGTTCAAGAAATCCATTTTGACCAAACAACAGGATGAAGACGGTCAGTAATCTGCTGCTGCCGGTGTAATAATCCTGTTTTATCGGTGTGGGATCACTGTGACACGCTGACTTCCTCCTGACATGGTTCATTTATGACTTTGAGCCTCTTGTTTAGGTGACACAGTATGATTCAGTTTCCCTGCCTGGGACATCTGGGTTGCAAAAGCAAAGAGACACACACATAGCAGCCCAACTGTGAACTGTATAGAGAAGATCAGAATTTAAAATATTATATGCATTATTGGTAAATACACTACAGCAAGATTATGTAATTTTGGTGCAGCATGCAACACAGATTATACAAAACAACAATACATGCAAAACATAACACTATTATTAAAGCAATATAGTTATATAAAGCAATGCCTTACATTAACAACATCTCTGTATTTTTGCAAATATGCATGGAAAACATTATTGCACATTTCTGCACAATCTGTAGAGTTCTTTCATTTAAAGAAGTCAAATTGTACATATTGTTAAAATATTTTTGTCAACTTTATATCATTCTGTAATCAATTATAATGTATATATATATATATATATATATATATATATATATATATATATATATATATATATATAATCAATTTATATGCTTCTAACTTTGTATACTAGCTTTCAACTTTACATTTTTTGTTTACTTTGTTAATATCGCCACTGTGATGAAAAAAAGTCTTAAAAATAAGAATAAAAAACCTGAACGTAATGACTTATTATCTCAAAATAACGACTTGGTATCTCAAAAATATAAATTAGTATTTAAAAGTATTTAAAAATTAAAAATGTTCTCAAAATAAGACTTCATAATAGTAAATGTATCGAAATAATGAAAAACTCTTTTAAAATACTGACTTATTATATCAAAATAATGAGAAACCCTATTTGGGAATAAACCTGATCGTGATCTTTATATCTCGGAACTTTCATTTGTTCCTTTGTTTCCTTTTTTCGAGTCGGCGCTGAAAGAGGACGGACTCGTTCAGCGGTACGGCGCATGCGCAGATGTCAACGTGATTATGAAAATGCCCGTTTGGTGACTGCGTTGTTGTTGGTGGTGATAAAGCGAGTAAACTCTGCACAGGTGAACAAACCTGCGGTACAATGTCTGGAGAAGAAGAGGAGAGCAAGAATAAGGTGAGAGGCCGCAGTGACTTTGAGTTATAAGAGAACTTTTAAATAAAGAGGCTCGTTCACTTCCAGTTTTTAGAAGGTCAACAGAAGCTACGACATGCAGAAAGTGTTAAAACTCATTCATAAAGTCCTCGCAGCTGCTCCTGGTGGAGTCATGTCAGCCTACTTTAATGAGATCTGCAATTTTCTTAATCTAAGGTGTGTCACAGCAAAATGGTAAAGATGGATAGATTACAGATTAGGAGACAGTCAGAAATTAGTTGTGCAAACCAAACCCCGTTCAAATATAAGGTAATTTAAGGTTACGTTTTGCCCAGGAATGAAATTTTCATGCGTAGTTTGACAGTAAATGAAATGCCTTTATTAAAAACTCCCACTCTAAAATACAGCTTAGTGATTATTCACCAAATATTCAAATATCACAATAATAGTACGTCATTACAATGGTCTTTCTGCATTGTTGCAGTCGTGATGTTTACCCGACACTTTACTGTGAATATGTTATAAATGCCATGATTAATGAGTATACAGTTTTTATTACAATGCACATTAAATCATCAATGACAATAATTTCTTCTGGATACCATAAATACAGTATACATTACTACTAACACACACAGTATTACATTGGGCCTGCTAAACACACTGCATTCATGAAAATCAATATACGAGTCGAAAAATGTAAACTAATGTGTGTGTGTGTGTGTGTGTGTGTGTGTGTGTGTGTGTGTGTGTGTGTGTGTGTGTGTCTTTCCATCAGGGTTTCAGGCTTCTCGGGATTCTGGACGTCCAAAACACTCCGTGTGCACGAGACGCCATCCTGCATGGAGCTGGGGGGTCACTGGCCGCCGGCCTGCTGCACTTCCTGGCCACTAGTTAGTCTTATTTATTTGTCTTTGTTTGTATGAGTGTCTGTTTGTTTGATTATGTATGTGTGTGTTTGTGTGTGGGGTTTTTTTTAGTTGTCTGTTTGCTCATGATTGTTGGCACTTTTAGGTGATTTTATGTAAAATCATGAACAAGCGGCCCAGCCATCAGAGTTTTGAGATTAAATCAAACTATATGTCTGAACTTTTGCATATCTCTGTGTTACAAGAATTTCACTTCGTTGCCTTGAACAAATTAGATAAGAAACAAAAACCTTTAAAACAGACTCATTTTGGATAAAACACCATGTAAATATTTCCGCAGTCTCCTTTTTCCGACATGACAAATAGAAGGTAAGGGAAAAGTTTGCTCGAACTCTGAAACATTGTGTATCCCTCGATCTCTCAGCAGCAGTCTGTCCTTTTTGTCCACAGGTCGGGTGAAGAGGTCCTTCGACGTGGGTTTTGCAGGCTTTATGCTCACCACACTCGGGTCCTGGTAGGTCTTTGTGTAGGCTGATATTTTGTCGTCTTGCATTTTCAGAGCAACCAGACACTTGAAAGAAAAACTGTCCTTACAAAACCCCCAGCAACCAATATCTGCTGGATTTCCATCCCACTGTGAGCTCACTTGATACTGCAGTTTCCTTTTTAGATACTTTCTTTATAACAGACACCCTGCTGCGTCTCCCTCTCCAGGTTTTACTGCAGGATAAACAACGCTAAGCTTCGTGTGCAGCAGAGGATGATCCAGGATGGCATGAAGAACAAGGTCATGTATGAAGGAACCGTTCTGGACCCTACAAACAAATCAAGAGCAGAGACACCATCGAGCCCCTCATGACCTCAAGGACTGTGAGGAGAGGGAACTGTCAGAGTCCTGGAAAGACTTGACATTCAGCTTTTTTCAATATACTGACTTTAGTTGTGCATATGATGGAGGGAATTAAAAGTCCAGCCTTTTATGACTGCTGAACACACTATATGTCCCCAGAGTGTACCTTAAAATATGTTTAAATGTAATATTTTCTGAATGTTGGTCCACACCAACATTGAATTTTAATGTACCAGCTAAATTTTCACCCCCTCAAACCCTGCGATGCACAACTTGCTGTGACTTCTGTTATTCCTCTCTCTTTTCTGGGAACCAATCAAAAGAAATGAGTGGAAAAGGGGGCCATATGCAGCAAAAGTCCCCTGCAAGAATCAAACTGGAGGCTTTGGAGTTGTTTGGTAAACACAGACCAGGAGGACGCCCAGTTTTCTGTCATCTGTCAAAGTCTGAACACCTGCTGTGACACCAACGACTGGGGCGAGGCCTCATGTGTCACCTGCTTCAACGTTTTCACCCATGAAGCTCAGAGCAGCAGCAGTTTTCTGTGGTCGAGTGATGAATCAGCCCGTTTTATCGTGTAGTATTTCAAAGTTAAATGTGTGAAAATAAATTGTGTACTGATGGAAAAGTGTGTATGTGCAATCTGCAGTGTTTCATCAATGTTGCTGAAACTGGCAAGTCATTTTTGAGTCTGCAATTTTTCTCTAAACAGGTAACTCATCACATTTCCTCCAAGTAATCAGTACTTAAACAGTTAAACAGAATATTTATCATTTGGTTTACTACCAAGTTTTGTCATCTGTGAAATTATCAAATATGTTGTTTGCTTCATATAATTATAACTGTACTTTGTTATAATTTTCTGTGTTTTTTTTTTTTTACTTGAGACTGATCATCATCCAAACAAAAAAACATCAAATATAACTTAAATGTCATTTTTGAGATTTTGTAGATGAGAAACACAGTTCATCAAAACAGAAATCAGCAGTAGGAACTCTTACAACATTTTAGAAGGATTTTTATCATTTGTGCATTTTTTATAATGTTTTGAAACTTTTTGATTTTCTACATTTCTGTGCTAGAAAAATGTTTTGTTGAAGTCATTCATGCACTGTTATTGTGCTTTCTGCTGTGTTCACACAGATGTGTTGAAGATGTACGAGTGTAAACTGAGATTACTTTAAGTCACTCTGGATAAATGTGTCAGCTTAATACCAAGCATGTTAACCAGATTTGGTGCACTGTTGTATGACTGGACGACCAGCAGGTGTCACTACATCCTCCATCTTCGGATTGTCCTACTGCATCACCACCACCTGAGGGGCGTACCTGTACCTGTGAGTTGTGAGTGTAACTTGTTCCTTGAATTCAGTCTTTATATATATATATATATATATATATATAGAAAAAAAAAATCAACTTTAATGAAGTCCGTGTGGTTTTACTCATTTCACCTTCAGAGAAGACATGCAGGAGCAGATCTCCATGGTGAGAGAGGCTTTTACAGATTTTTACACAAAAAATTGTTTATCATCACACGTACGCAAAACTTTCCTTGGTGGGGCTGCTCATCCTGGGCCTAATGTGCTGACTAAGTCTTTTCTTGTTTGACATCAGCTCAAAGTTTTAAAAGGAAAGTGCTCAGATAGTTGTTTACATCCCCCCGTAGCTGATGCTGACACACTGCTGTGTTTCTGCTTCATTGCTGCTGTGCCAAAACATTTACAGGGCTTCTTGATTATTATCAAGTGTTGAGTATTTAAAACCACCATGAAACAGTAAAGCTTTCCACCCAAAAAGACTCAGCTAATGAAGGAAGTTTAACCTAAAAGTTTGATTTAGTTGCAGAGCAGAGAGGGAAACAGGGCCTCTCCCAAGATAACGAAAAAAAAAATCACTTAAAATGCATAAAAATTTTCAAGATCAAAATACCTCTGTCATATTGGACAAATGTTGTTAAATTAATATATTAATCCAATTATAATTTGCATACTTAGATCTCTCATTCTGAACTTCATCACCAACATTATCATCAAACAAAGGACACAGGAAGCAGCTGGAGTGGCGTCCCCCTTTCACAGCAACACTTGCTTGTGTAGTCTTATTATAGAAGACCTTTATCTCGCCTGTGTTACTGTGTCCTGTGGGACGATTATTCCACCAGAGCTGTTGGCACATCGACAAGTCAGGAGCGAGATGTCACCTCTTACAATACCACGCTGATATGTTGTTACATGACTTAGATGGACGCAGTCGTCGGCGGGGATGGACAGCGGACAGTCCGGACATCTGTCACGGCTCTGGCATGCCACACTGTCCCGTTTTGAGTTATTAAATGGAGGGTGGTTATTTTTGTGTGCCGTCATAAGCTTGTAGGAAACATATGGAGTCAGGTTTAGACCTAAACAAGTAAAGGGGTTTGATTCTGAAACTTATATCCGTGTTTGGTTGCAGGTCCATAAATATTTTATTCAATAAGAACTCATTAATTATATCAGCATCCAATAGAGAAGAGTAAGGTGTCTTATTTTGGAAATAAGGTTTTCTGTGTCTTTAAAGCCTAAAATATTTTCCAAGCACTTAAAGTGGAACTCCAGTATTTGTTAATCTAGATCTTATCCACATATTCTCATCCATCATCACTATTTCATTCATTATCTCCAACCTGAGATTTACGAGAGGCAGATTTTGGCGAGAGTGACACCGAATCTTACAGAAAATAGTCCCCTGTGAATCCCTGTGTTTGACCTGCTGGATTGAAATTTAAAGGAGAGATGTGGGAGGTTCTTGCTTCCTTCCCCGATAAACATTGTTGACACTGATCCTGATGTTGTTCTTGGGAATTTCAATATAATTCAAGGTTATTAAATACCAGCACTCCCCTTTTAACAGTTAATACTTTAATTAATACTGTGAATAAAACGATGCTATTCAAAGTGCTTCACACAAGACACAAAAGCATTGAGGCAAAAGAAACACACCACGATAAAAGGATGCTTAAATACAATTACAATAAACAGTGCAGTGTAAGAAATGAATCACTTGATTTAATAAAAACAGAAAAGTCTTTTCAGCGGACCTGCAGTTTTCTGGGAGTTTGTTGCAGATATATGGTGCATAAAAACTGAACGCTGCTCCTCCTTGTTTAGTTTTGACTCTTCAGTTCTTTGACAAACACAAAGCCAAAACTGGAGTGATGTGATCCACATTGATTTTTTTGGGGGGGGCTGTAAATTCACCGTTGCAGTAGTTGTGTCTAGTGAAGATAAATGCATGGACAAGTTCGAGTCCTTTAATACTTGATATATTCTTGAGGTGACAGTAGGCTGACTGTCATTGCCTTAACATGGCTGTTAAAATTCAGATCCAAGACTACACCAAGAATGTCTGGCTTGGTCCATGGTTTTCAACATTGCTGACCCTTAATCTTTCCTCCAAAACAACTACTTCAGTTTTGTCTTTGTTTGTGTGTCGTCTGCTTACTTATTTAGTTGTTTTCAATAATCTGAGCCAGTGCAAGCATGTAGATGTTAAAAAGAAGAGGCCCCAGAATGGTGGTGGTCGAGTAAAGGTCTTGCTTGATCCAGATGAACAGAGGAGTGTCTGATGATTCTGGAAATACCTTCAAAACAGCAACGGCATGACTTATGGTCCTCTTCCACTAGTACCTACTCGACTCGAATCAACTTGTTTTTTAGGCTTTTCCATTACGTGTTAGTACCTGGTACCAGGTACTTTTCTAGTACCTACTCAGCCGGTTCCAAGTGAGCTGAGTCGGCAGACGGCAAGCCAATGATTGGCCAGGGCGTGACGTCACTAGATGAGTCAGGAGCAGAGCGACTTCGTTCACAAGAGTCAACCAGCGCCATTTTTAAAACGCAATAACAACAACGAACACGATCAGAGATGCTGCAGAGAAATCAATCAACCCCTTGCGGACCAACGACGATTTGAGGTGCAGACATTTCTTTCTTTGTCTGGTGGCCTCCATAGTTGTTTTGTGTTTGTGTCGCACATAACAAATGACATCACTGGAGTTTGGCCATTGGCGTTTCTTATGATTTCACGACCCCACCCTGAGAGGTGGTACTCTAATGTAATGGAAAACGACCGAAACTGAGTCGAGTCAAGCCGAGCCTAAGTAGATGCTAGTGGAAAAGGGCCATTAGGTTTTAGAAAAGGGGATCTGTCTGTTGGAAAAACAAATGATCATCTGTGACCTCAATGAAATAAAACACGAGACACAAACTGGAGCTGCAGCAGCTCAGTCATCCTTACTTCAACCTCCAGCTCTTAAAGAACTCCAAGTAATGCAGAGAGATAAAGTCCTCCAGTCTCCTCCACCGGAGATTTAGATAGACATCCTTATAGAGTGTCAAGATTAACAGCTGACTTCAGCTGCAAGTTCATGTAGTTACAGAAAACTTTAGTTAGCTGTTAAAATTTTCTTCATGTTTCTTCCCTGTTTCTGTTTCCTGTTCTGGTGTGTCTGTTTTATTTTGAAAGTACTAATCTTCCCTCCCGTTTCAGGTCCCTTACCTTCCTGCCATTGTGTGTTTTCCCGCCGTTGTGATTGTCTGCCCCCGCCCTGATTGTTTCCACCTGTTCCCCATTACCTCATGTGTATATATTGTCTGCATTTCTCCTGTCTCGTTGCCAGATTTTCTACTTCTTGTCTCGTCATGTCATGATTGTTCATGTCTTCTTGACCAACCAAGTATGACTGTAAGATCTAGCTTTTTATTAAAACCTTTAAAACTGTCCTGCCTCTTGTTGTCCTGCATTTGGGTCTGTCTGCTCTGAGCCACCGTAACATGCAGTCCATTTCATTGCATAAGACAAGACAGAGATATCATCTGCAAAGAAGATTAGATCCGAGGCTCACATTTGAATACTTGAATTTATTATTGTGCTGACTAATTTGTGCTGTTTGAATCTTTGAATGAAAGTTTTCATTCATTTTAAACAATCTTATTTTAGAGTAAAACTCTGCCGTTTAGCCATTGTGTGCCATGATTATTTCATTTTTAGGTGTCCAAGAAAAGATGGTGTGACAGTGGCTCAGTGGTTAGCAGCACTGTCCAGTCCAAACACATGCCAGTCACGTGAACTTGAAAACTGAGGTGTGAATGTGAGTGTGTTAACGCCCCCCACACACACACACACACACACTTTGTCCCTAAAAAGTAGAAGCAGATAAATAAATAATTGGACAATCTTAAATTGATCTGGGTGAATCTGGTTAGAAAATTTGAACATATTGTTTAAAGATGAACTGTAATGACCACTTGTTACTGGTGGTCTTACATGAGTGAACCTTTGTTGAGAAATAGCTGCCAGCTAACATTTTTCCTTTGACAGTCTGAAGGGCTGGTTGTTAGTGTACTGTAGTTTGCTCAAGATAATTGTGTTTTCTCAGTGGCTGTGCGTCCCCTTCTCCATGATGAACCCCACTGTGTTATACATCACTGAGATGGCCTACAATAAAACCTCTGTGGGCTTCACTGGAATCGGGAAGAGCCTGGAGGTGGATCGATAACTTTCTACTTCTGGTAAGACTGCAAGAGTTTTCATGAGAGAGTCAATGTGTGTTTAAGGTTAAGGTTTTTTTCAAGGATGTCTACTGATTCACTGTTTTTCTAAATCACGGACGGCATATCAAGTTTTAGCTTTGGACTGGAGAGGATTTGTAGAAGACAGAATAGCAGTAAAGTATCAAATCTAGAAGTCAGTGGTGTTTTTCTTTTACATCAGTAGGTAATTATAGTGCAGTTTGTTTATTCATCACTACATCACTGTGTCAGACTCATCACTCCATTGCTTAACCGGCGTGATTTAACGTCTTGTTCCCTTGATGGAGTTATTTCCGACCAACTGTACAATTAGACAAAGGCTTGTGTTTAACTCGACACCTCGGCAAAGAGCTGTGACCAACAGCTGCGCCGCTGCCAGAGTCAACACACGAGTATCAGATGCATCACACCCACACGTAGAAGCGTTCTTACCTAATCCAATGAATGTTCCTGTTACCCACATAAGCTCCGATATGGGGGAAGCCAGCGAAAGAGCGGCCGTCGGTACTTTTCCATATTTGAGCTGGAAAGGATCCATCATGGTCACGTATTTATTGTTTCTCATCAGCTCGGCGAAGAACAGGCCACCTTATTGATGGAACAGGAGAACATAAAGATTTAGACTTTTTATTTAAATGTATTATATTAATCATGGCCAACATTCAGCTTCTGAATCTGAAAATATAATAATGAGTTTGATAGCCTGGATTTTGAACTCTTGGCAATCAAATCATCAAATTTCTATTCTTCTTAAATGGTCCCTTTAGTGAGCGTCAGAGTTGGAAGAAACAGTTTTGGGTTTTAACAGGAAACTGTTTAGCAGAAGTGGTATACGAATACGAACAACTTTATTGATCCCAAAGAAAATTGTTGTGCCAGAGTACAGGAAAAAATAATAACAATAATAAATAATAAAAATAGTCTAAAAACAGTAAAAATAAGAGAATAAAAAATACAAATACAACTATAAAGCATCTTTAGTAACAAGATAAGATAAGGAGTGCACAGGAGTTGCTGTATAAGAGAATGAGCCACGTCTGAGACATTTGTATTGATAATAAACTATTTCCAACAGAAAAGATACTGCACATGAAGAACACTGCACATAATAATAGACTATTGTATGAATATACTATCACCTATAAAACTATCTCATATTGAGATATATTTACATATTTACACATCTAGACATATTTACACATAAATAGAATAGATATAGATATATATATATATATAATAGAAATATTGCACATGTTATGTTTATGAACAGATATATTGCAATTTTTATTTACAGTAAGGTTTTTTTTTTTTTTTAAGTTTTCCTGTGGCTCAAGGGAGAGGAATTATAGTGTCTGATAGCCTCAGGTAAGAAAGACCTCCTGTGGCATTCAGTGCAGCTCCTCGGTGGTCTCAGTCTACGGCTGAAAGAGCTCTGACAGGACGTCAGTGTGGCATGCAGGAGGTGAGAGACATGTCCATGATACTGAGGAGCTTCCTCAGCATCCTCCTCTCAGACACCTCCACCACAGACTCCAGTTCAACTCCCAGGACAGATCCAGCTCTCCTGATGAGCTTGTTGAGTCTGTTATGCCCCTTTTCCACTAGTACCTACTCAGCTCTGCCTCACGCCTCAGCTCAGCTCAGCCTCGACTCGGACTGACTCGACCTCGACTGACTCAGTTTCGGTCGTTTTCCATTACAATAGAGTACCACCTCAGCACATGGGTGGGGTCAGGTCGTGTAGCAACGCAGCAGAAACTCCAGTGGACGTCATTTGTTATGCGACACAAACACGAAACGACTATGAAGCTATGGAGGCCACCAGACAAAGAAATGTCTGCACCTCGTCGTTGCTCCACAGGGTGAGGGCACAGGAGGAGGGAAGTCCTGAACGGAGCTGGGGGGAGGGTGGGCAGAGGCTCCATTGTCAAACCTGTCAAAAAACAGATTTAGCTTGTTGGCCTCATGTAGGTCTCCTTCCATCATTTGGCTAGCCTTCTTTCCATGACTGATGGTTTTCAGCTCACTCCATCACCTCCGTCACGTTGTTCTGCTCGAGTCTGCTCTCCAGCTTTCTCCTGTAACAGTCCTTGCCCTCTGCAATCTTCTCCCTCAACTCAGTCTGCACCTTATTCAGCTCCTCTTTTTCTCCCCTCCTGAATGCCGCCTTCTTCCTGTTCTGTGTGTCCTTGATGTCCTTAGTCACCCAGGGTTTGTTGTTAGGAAAACAACACACAATCTTAGTGGGAATGATATTGTCTGTACAGAAGTTAACGTAGTCCGTGATGCAGTCAGAAAGTTTTCCGATGTCCTCTCCCTGTGCTTCACAGAGCACATCCCAGTCAGTCGCCTCAAAGCAGCCCTGTAGAGACTGTTCTGCCTCCAGTGGCCACCTCCAGACAGTTCTGGTGATCACGAGTTGCCGCTGGACTTCAGGAATGTAGCAAGGCTTTAAGTGGACCAGATTGTGATCTGATCTGCCTGAGAGCAGGGAGAGCTGTGCAGCTGTATGCATCCTTGGCACTGGCATACAGCAGGTCCAGTGTTTTATTGTCTCTGGTCTTGAAATCCAGTATGCCACCCTCTGAAGCATCTCATCTCGTGATCAGTTCACACAGTTGTGGAAACAATAGCCTCATTCAGCATATTCAAATTCAAATTCAAATTCAAATTTATTTATTTAGAGCCCAAAATCACAAACATTGTTTGCCTCGGAGGGCTTTACAATCTGTACACAGTTGTGACACCCTCTGTCCTTAGACCCTCGAACCCAAGAGTCAGGAAAAACTTCAAAAAAGCCTTTATGGGAAAAAGAAGAAACCTGAGGAAGAGCCACAGATGAGGGATCCCTCATCTGAATATATATTTGCTGTGCTCTTCTCTTAATGTGAAAAAATCTGCTGTGTTTCCATTGGTCCAAAGATATCTCAAAACCTGAATGTTTTCATATTCAGGGATAAAAAATTCATCAAGCACTGTTACTGTTCACTGTCAGGCTTCGCTAGATTGAGATGCGTTCCATGAGTTCATTTATGACGAAGTGCTGTAATGTACTGTTTTGGAAAAAAAAAATATTTATCTTAACCTGCTGTGTCTGCTTCTGCTTTGGTAAGAGATTTCCTGCGTTTCCCAGGAGACCCTTCAGCAGCCTCCAGAAAAAGACAAACTTTCCACTGTCAACATTAAGTCGACAAGTCAAATTATCCACTGAAAATGTAAAGATAACAATGACTGTCCTGTAATAAAACTAATTTTGAAACGATCATGTTTTCTAATAATGTCAAAACTTCCACTTTTTGTGCCTCAGCTGTATTTTAAGTTCAAGACCAGGTCAGCCAAGTGTGGCATTGCATCTAAGATGTCCTAAATCTGCCACAGCACAGAGGACAAACTCTTTCATTTAGTTAACAGCACGGCGTCAGGTCGTTTGTCAGCACTTTCCAAAATGTCCTGTCTGACCGTTTAGAAAAAAAAAAACAGTCATGAGAGTTTTGTGAGCCGAAAGGTTTCATTCATCCAACCGTCACGTCACTCTGCTTCTCCCCATTACCAACTTTAACAAGAGTTTTCTGCCCATTTTGTGAGGAGCGTTACAGCCTCAGGGGCGCTTAATGTTCACTTCTAATGCAATAATGCCTTTTTAAATAATAAGATATATATATATATATATATATATATATATATATATATATATATATATATATGATTAAAAAAAGGTGAGCAAACAAACTGTAAGTGAATAAAAAACTAAAATAAAAGAAAGACTGAGTGTGAGTTAAAAATGGCAGACTGAGGGAGGCGTTTCTATTATTTCACCTACCCTTATTGATGGAAATGGGGTGGAAAGGATAACAGACATGCCAGTACACACCAGACACACAACATGACTCAACATCACCACGAGTTGTTTCACACACCTGGCACCTGGTCTCTATGTTGTCGAGCACCTCAAACCCTCCATGCCAGACTAAACAGGACAGTGCAGCTATCTCCTTTATTAATTAAGCACTTCAGAGATTCTCAGACATATTTATCCAAAGATTTTTTTCAGGTTTCTTCGAGGCTAAGAAAAAATGTACTCCATAATCGAGTCTTTTGGTATGCAAAGAATCACACTGACTAATAAAGGAGATATTTCTTAATGTGCTCACTTTGTTCTTCTCCTGAATGAGAATGAAACCTGTGCATCTTAATAAACTACTATTTTTTCAAGCCCTAACCCATCACTTTAGATTAAGGAACCATGTGGGTTAATAAGTTTCAAACCACGAGTGAATTAGTCACAAGTAGGACCTCACTTCAAAATGGGGAACATATTCTGAGATTTTCAATTAATGGCCTAAAAGTTGTAGAATATGGTCATGAGGAATAAAACATTAATCAGTGCTTTATTATAAGTAATAACCAATATGCTACTATTGTGCAGACTAAAAAGCAACTAATTAATGGTCAATATGTGTACCTTAATGTAAAGTTTTGCTGAATTTAGAAATTCACTTTTAAATTTGAGTTTTAATTATTTTTTGTGAAAATAATAAAATTAGATTTTGACATTCGTGGAGGACTCTCTGGCCTCATTTTTGTAAAGAATAGAAACACTACAAGAAAATTAAAAATTCAGATGGGTTTTAAAAGGTAAAATGGCAATACATCAATGGAGAGGACAGAAAAACATACAAACATGATAAGATAAACCTTTATTGATCCCAAGCAGTTAGTACAGCGATAAGTATAGATACGATTAAAAGATATGGTAACAGTGATGCAGAATAAATATATGTAAACTGCAAACATCAGGCTAATATTTGTTAGAATTAACTAATAAACAAGACTCATTTGTCTGTATTACTAACGAAATGAAATAGAGATGTAACTTAGAATATGAAGTAAGTCACTGTAATATAAATATGATTTAGTACAATATAGTATGAAATATAGAATAATATATAGTATAAATTACATTACATATATAATATAAGTAGGATATAACTGACTGATTTGGAGTATTATATGTTGCTGATATTTCGCGTGATGTTGTCGTTGCACCATTTGAGGAAACTCTTTATCAGTCCTCTGTATGTCTCTGCACTGTTGTTGTTGATGCATCCACAAGTGGAGGAGGACTTTGGAGGGGGTGGGAACCAATTTGAGGTTTTGAATGTCAAGAGGAGAGGCACCAGCACAGCTCTTTGAGGTGCACCAGTTGCTAATCATAACCTCAGAGGCCCGGGCATCCACTCTAACATACTGTAACCGGACCACCAGCGAGGTAGTCAAGAATCCAGGTACAATGTCGTGGTGCCGTTGTATTGCCAGGAGCTTATCCTTTAGAGGGAAGGGGCAGGGTGGTGTTGAAAGCGCTGATGAAGTCAAATAACATTAATCTGACAATGCAGCTTTGCTTCTGTGGGTCAGGGTCCTCTCCGATGTTTGGTTGGTATGCAAACTGCAACGCTAATATGCGTCTTGGATGATGGATCGCCAGAGGACAACTTTAATGTGTCTCAAATGACCGCTTGTCATCAGATCTTACTTCTCCTTCTCTATATGCAAAGAAAGACCTACCTCATTTTTATTTGCGAAGACTTAATGTCTTGTTGTTTTTAACCAGTGGAGCAGCAATACACAGCTAAACTGTGCACAATCTGCTGGAAAGAAGAAGAAAAGGAATCACAGACATCATAATTGAAAATTTTTGGCCCAAAAGTCTCAGTCTGTCTCACACTGTGTGCTCCTGAATAAACTTTGTATGCTCAGTAGCTTCAATCCAAAACAGCTGGTGGCAGGAACAACCTTAACATTATCTGCACAAAAAAAAGTCTATAAAGTCAATATACACTACTGTCTGCCAGAAAGCCAGAATTTTCTTCAGATCTTTTTAGTAGTTGTATAGTTGTCTTCATCATCCCTGTTTGTGTGCCTCTAGTAGTCCAGGCATACTGGAGGGCGTTTTTTTAAAACAACTTTACCACTTATAGCAATGGTTGTTTTCTTATTTATAAGGTCAACAGTTTATGGTTGGATTATTGTTGTCATTACTTTAAAAAAGATCCTGACTTGGTGGTGTGCCTCTTTTCTGTAGAGCCACACAAACATACAGGAATAAAGTTAGATAGATTAAGTCTGCTGAAATATATATTGACATCAGTTGTTCATGCAAATATTCACTCCCTGCATTATCATGAACACACAAAAGGATCCATGTGAACCTGATGGAGAATATTTAGCATGTCTAGGCTTCATTCAAAGCAGTCAGCTGAACTCTGTGGAGATAAGGAGGTTCACCAATAAATGGTTTCCCAGAAGACCTGACACGAACACACGGAAACTAGGACTAAAACATCCACTGATGTTCACACTGTCAAAGTCAAAGAGGGAACTGAGATATTTTAACAGGAGTCGAAACTATTCTTGAACTATTACATCAAAAAGTCTTTAAAAACAAGTTGGACTGACAGCAGGATGTTTTGTTGTGGATGAAAGGTGATGCAGCAATAATTACAGGTAAGATAATTGTTTAAGATGACTAATGTGCTCTGGAAATATAAGAATAAAAAGAAATGAGGCCTTTGAACTGTGGACGCTGCAAAACTTCAACTAATGCTACTCTTTCTTTGAATGTATAACTTTTTTGAGAGGCAAAGATGAGTAATCGGCTTCAACACTTCAAACTCAATTCAGTGTTGAGAACAGTTTTGTTATTAAGGCACATTTATTGTATGTTTCAGTCTCAAACTCTGTTAAACTCAGAAGATGGTGGAGACCAAACAGGAGCCTCAAGGAGAACCAATATTGGACTTACATTACATCAGTCATATGGATACGAAAATAACTTCATGACCATAATAACTTTGTCTTGGCTGTCTGCCTGTCAGCTTGTTTTGATGTTTCGCTGGCTTTTAGTGGCTGGATTACCACAGCTTTAATGTGACACTCAAACCAAAATTGTCCATTTTTGCAGTGTAAAAAATGTGAAAACTCAAAAGCCCTTTCAAAATAATTCTCTGCCAACCATGTATAGAAAGTGTGTCTCACAAAAGTATGTCTAATGGTGTCTGTGTTGCCTCTTCTGCCAATATATTTTATTTAGCCATATTTAGATGACTGATAGCTGTTCATGGCTAAATTTGCCTCCCCAGATTCACAACAAAATTTTAGCTGATTCCTTTTTTTATTCTGTCTTGTTTACATGTGATCATGAACACTGTTAGACATAATTTTTTTCTCACATTATCCCACAAACCAGAGAGGACACTCCAGAGAGGCCAGATTAAATGCTTTATGAAATTTAGGACTGACTTGGCACATCAGCAGTAGGGTGACAGATAAGAGAGCGCTCTGTTATCTGGCCTTATCTGTCTGCTTTCAGAATGAAAATACACTGAAATCTTTGTTAAAAGGTTCACAATTAAGGCACAAACTAAACTGTCTTCATTTTCAACCTACACGACATCAGCTGAGCAATCGCACTGAGCATGTTGGCGCTAATCTGAACAGCTGAACACATAAATAGCCTGTGTGCAGCCTCTTATGGGTGACAACGACACAGCGACAACAACTGTCCGCATCCTCGCCACCATCACAGGCAACCTCACCAGCAACGCCACCACACCCACTGCTGTTCAGGTGGCCCATGTGATCAGATGGTTGACGTTCTGCATCGGGCTGCCCGCCATCGGACTGGCTATTTACACCCTCAAGAATCTGTCCAAAGGTTTGTACTCATCTCACTCCAATAACTCTTTAATGTATACACCAATCCACACACCTGAAAATCACCCAGTGTTCAAGTAAAGCTCCAGTTAGCCCTACACACCCTCAGCTCCAACACCCATCAAATTTCAAATCAAATTTTTTTGTTTAAAGCCCAAAATCACAAACATTGTTTGCCTCGGAGGGCTTTACAATCTGTACAGTTGTGACACCTTCTGTCCTTAGGAAAAACTTCAAAAAACCCTTTATGGGAAAAAGAAGAAACCCATAAAATAAGACAAAGTACTACACATCAGTATCAGTGTTGGTAGAAGTACCACTATGAGTGGTAGAAGTAAGCAAGTCACAGCATTAGTACTACCACTAGTATCAGCATCAGTAGGCCTATCAGTAGTAATAATATTATTAGTATCAGTGGTAATGCACACAATAATACTACCAGTGGTTTTAGTTGTTGTGTACTAATAAGGTGAAGACTGAAGCTTTTAAGAATGAGAGGTTTAATGTTCATGTAGAATTACACCTGACACAAATGGCCCCAGGTTTCAGGTGCATGTGGTCATATGTGCGTAGGAAATGAGAATGATCAGTAATTTTTCTGCCTCTGTCTTTTCCTCTCTGTTCAGGAAATAACAAGGTTCCCATGCACGTCGTGTTCCTCCTGGTCTCGGACATTATCACTTTCTTCAGCCGTCCCGGTGTGGATCAGAGCGGGGTCGTCTTTTCCTCCAACACCACCGACTTCATCTTCTATTTTGGTGTCATTTCCAATATCACCCTCATGCTGTTCATAGCTCAGGAGCAACATCTCCGGGTGGCCTACCCGCAGTGTCTCAGCTGCTGCAGCACTATCAAGCAGTCTCCTGCGGTCACCTTGTTGGCATGGGCCGCCCCGTTCGGCACCCTGGCGCTCGCCATACTGCGGTACAACCTCTGGTTTGCCGTGTGTCTGCTCTCTCCTTTTCCCTTCCTCCTCTTCTTCGCCGTTGACTCCTTCAGGGCCCTGATCTGCTCCCGATCAAACCCCTCGACCCTGGAGAGGAGGAGGGCGGTGTGGGGGATCAGTGCCATCTGGGCCAACTACACCCTCCTCTACGTCCCCTTCATCCTCAGCGTCCTGCTGGAGGCTCTGTCCTTCAAGGAGACGGTGACCTACCTGGGGCTGGTGTCTCACCTGCTGCTCTACCTCAGCCCTCTGGTGGACCCCTTCCTCTACATATTAATGACCAAAGGGCTCAAAGAGGTGCTGCAGGCCTTACCCTTCTGTCAAAGGCCAAGTCGGAAAGAAAACATGTCACCCACTGTAAATACTGTGGCTGAGACTGTGGAGACCAGACTGTGAGGACACACAGATTTTAAAAGGAAAAACATCAGTCAGTCTTGTTTGACGACTCAAACTGCTGTTGGATTTTCAGAGCAGAGGCTGAAACCAATGTTCAGTCAGGCATTGCATCAGTGATCTGACTATTAGAAGAAAAAAGTTAGATTTGTTAGAAAAGCATCTCTAAGAATTTCAGCAACAATGAGGATTATGCCAGATGAACTAAACCCTCCTAATGGCTGGGGGGGGGCTTTGTCAGATTATACTTTTTTGAATGAGATTGTATGTGGTTGGTCAACTGCTGAAAGAGCCAGTGATGGTGAAGGATAAATGATCCGCTGCTCCGGCTGAACTAATGTTTACAACATAAAAGTCCCTCTTTAATCTCTCATTCTAGTTTGTGGTTCTATGAACCAAAATACCTCAAATTACTCCAGAAAATCCTAATTATTTTTCAATAAATAAAAATTAAATGTTAAAATGGCAAGTTAGCTGTAAAGATAATTCTTTAAACAAACAGCAAACTCCATAAACCAAAGGCTAATTTCTAAGATTAGAAATGATTTAGTTTTGTTAGTTTGGAGAAGCTTGTTAGGAAGCTAGATGGAGCACCTTTGTTTAGACTGAAGCTTGATTTTTATTCAGCTTTGACTTATAAGGATCAAGCACCTAAAATTCAGAAGGATTATATTATTTTCTTATATCTTGTGTGTGCATATCATGCCTTTGTGTGATGAGAGAATATATTTTTCAGTACTTTCTGCGCTTAAAAATAATTCTGATTTAGATGATTTTTAGTGAAAACTAAAGATTTTCCAAAATCTTGTCATTTAGTTTTTCCTTTTTATTCATGCACTTTATTTGAACATACCCAGATATATTTTTATGCACACTTTAATGTTTTTGTTTTGATGCTTCTTTGTTTTGTCAGAGTTGAAACTGTGGTTTAACTTTGCAACTTGAAATATGGCAGAGATCATTTGTGACTGTGAATATCCACAGGGACTGAGATATTAGCATTATATATGTAACAATGATTTTCAGCTGTTTTAATGTCACTCAGTAGAGCCCGGTTATGAAATTTGTACCACGCCATGAAACTTCTAATACAATTAATGGCACACAAAAGTCCACTCAAAGGAAAAGTTTGTTAAAACAGAAAAATGTAGTTTCAGCTAATCTTTTGTCAAATTTGCCAACATTTTATTATATTATTCCATTATACTACAGTCATTAGTGTCTGAAAAAACACCAAAAATATTTTCCTCCAGATCAAATAAAACAAACTGTAGACGAACCAGCAGTGATTTATTGAGTTTGAACCTTATAAATAAATTATCTTCAGTGTTCGATTGTAGCGTGATGTTTACAAACCACACAAACACTGAGAGAGTTTGACCTGAGTTTTCTTACAAAAAGCAGAGAAGACAAGCTGCTTTATACATGCTAACAGTGCTCGCGCTCTTTTCCACTGTTTACATCACAAAGGCAGTAAGGTCGTGGCAGCACTGTACGACAACATACAAGTTAAACAAGTCCTCGACGTACTCGTCTCTTCAAGTTTCTGTTGTGGTCTTTCGATTCCAGGACAACACCTGAAGACTCCATGGAGCGAGAGGAGACATCATTTCTTCTGAAATGAAACAAAACAATATACATTAATTTTCATATTTCTGTTGATAACACTCTTATCTGAAGTACACATTACGGTATAATGCAACACACCATCTCCTACTACGCACCTTTAAGTTAGTTTAATCAACACATGTCTGATTCATATTAAACTAAAAGATTCCCAAAGGAACGAGTTATTATTTGTTTTGATTGAACGGGGGTTTGCGACATTGTGCCCCTCAGCTTTTTACTGATACTCTTTAAGTTTTCTCAAAACTCTGAAGATAAAAAGCTCAAACAGAGGTAATTTATTGGATCTCATCGATTAAATTGATGTCTTTAAAATGTAATCCAATGAAAATGCTAATACCTGTGTTATATATGAGCCAAGGTATATATGAGTCATGTTCAGTTGAAAATCAACATTCATTGCAGCCTTTCAGTGCAACTCCCAGTCCTACCACCAGATGGTGCCAAAGATGTTTTACCCATTTTGGCCTTGTGTAGTAATTTACCCACCCTGGCTTTTCAATGTCATCAATTGTCTCTGGCAGCTTGATATTCAGTGTCTCTGGAAGCAGCACAGATACCAGGCCGGAGATGATGGCCACAGAGCAGATGATGACCTGAGGAAGAAGAGTCCAAACGTCCTCCAGCAGCAGGATAAGTGGAGCCACCGACACCCCCAGACGACTCATGAAGTTGGTGTAGCCCAAACCATTTTGTCTGATGGGACAGAAGGTAAATCATCATCAACACCATACATAACATCTTTATTATGTAATCCTTTGTGTGATCCCACTACATAAAGGAAAGGTTCAGGACTTGTAGCGGCCCTCGACTGAACCGTTAATCAATACCTTTTTTTTAAAAAAAGATTCACATCTGCAAAAAATACTTAAGCAAAAAATATGAATGTTGGTCCGAGGCAAATCAACTGGGCTATTCTTATAGGTAGTAATCATCCAAACTGCATCCAGGTCTCTTTGAGTGATTTGCAGTTGGACCAAAGTTGTAGAAGGAGACAAAAAATAAATGACAACATTAGTCGTAACAGACAATAATGGGATGAACCTAACTTTTGAAGCACTGTACAAAACACAACTAAGGATAATTTTTACCAAAAAAATAAAGTCTGAATAGAAAAATAAAAACACAACTGGATTTTTTTACCATCTGGATCATCGCCTGAACCTTAAATTACAAAAGCAGTCTCTGCAGCTTGTAATGCACCTGACCTGACGACGGTGGGGTAAAGCTCTGTAGTGTAAAGGAAGATGGTCGTGAAGGAAGCTTCAGAAAGGCCTTTTCCAAGAATGGCAACGACAGCACGCACATGCCACAGATCTACAAAGAATAATGTGCAAAAGATAAGAGTGTAAAATATTTAATGAACTTTGAATCAGTGTTTTCCTTTTGATTTTGACTGCACATGCATGCATCTACTTCAGTGGTCTGTTAATGTTAAAGTTGAATTTATCAATGGAGAAAAAAGCACACATAAAAGCACACATAAAAAAGTACAAAATATAAATTAGAGGCTTAAAAGACAGTGAATACTGTGTGTGACATCAATGCCAGTGTAACAAACACTCACAGCAGCAAACATATAAATTAAATCAGTGGTTTATGAATGTTTTCTTCCACATGTCCTCTCATTAATTGTAGCTCACAAATACAGATTTAGCTCCTGATGGGATTTGAAACTGCACGTGATAACTACAGAAAGCGACTGTGTGTTTAAGTCATTTCTTGACATTGTAAAAGAAACTCTGATACGACCTTTTGGAAGGAAGATGTTTATAAAAATGCAGATTCCCGTCAGCAGCAGTGTTCCAGCTTGGCACTTCCTCCGTCCAATGACGTTGAGAAAGCAATAGACCATCAGCTTGGCGGGGACTTCGATGGCGGCGTAGATGAAATGTGTGAGGTACATGTTCAGACCAAAGCCACTGATGTTCAAGCTGATCCCGTAATATGTCGAGGCCACTCCATACCTGCAGAGTATAATGAACAAAAACACCTAATAAAATATTTTAAAGGAATTGGCACCACTAGAATGAACAGAGCTCATTTAAATGTCTCTGTAGGTGTTTTTCAAGGTGTTACCCACCACACGATCCCGGTCAGTAGAGTTAACCGTCTCATCTTCGGGGTCTTGATTAGGTCGAGGTAAGAGTAGTTTTTGTTCTGCTTCTCTAGCATCTCTACCTCAGAGAGTTTCTGTACAGAGGCAGAGAAGAAAAGTTAAAGGTTCACATTATCTATTTTCAAGCAGTTCTTACATGCCCATATAAACAGTTAAAGAGTTATTGGTCACTGCAATCATTCCTCCTTTCCATACTGAATGTGAAATGATTCCCGTCCCTTCTTGAAGTAATTTCAGTGTAAGTCAGGCTGTAAGTAAGTGTAAGGAGGCTAAATCCTTACAGGCTAAATAAAGGCTAAATAAATTTACAGTGTTTAGTACAAAGGGAAGGCAACAAAAAGAGAACATTTTGTACTAAGATGATCATAACTTTAAAAGAAATCCACTGAAGCCTCAAATTATCTTTGACTTAATTTTACAATGTGTTTTGATCCTAAAGAGAACTGTATGTTTTGTTTCTCAGCAATTACATTTAAATCGCTTTATTATCTCTTTAGGCCAGTGATGACGGGAGAAATCATCACAGCAACCAAAACCTCTTTCAACATACTGTGTGTTTTAAGATTGAAAAAGTATGAACCCGTCCTTTTAAGTGATATGTTAGAAAGATCGCAGTAAATCTGACATTAAACCAAACAAACAAAAAAACTATAACAAGTTGGTTTTCAGGTTTAAAAATGTCAGACATCGTTGCCCTCCAGTGGTTGTATAAAAAAAGACCCTGTGTCAGACAGTAATGCTTTTAAAACATCAAATATCACGTAAACATTTAACACATATAATCTTTAAACAAAACCATTTAACATCTCAAACAAAAGCTCAAACTTACCTCCAGCTGTAACTTGGATGACACTTTCTGTCTTTTATTGAACTTTGCACATTTGTCGAGATAAAACTGAGCCCTCTCCACTTTACCATTGGCTAAAAGCCATCGAGCGGACTCAGGAATCCACCTGTGGATTTATTATAAAATAATGAACACAGTGGTAAGTGAACACATGAATGAATGACTGTAGGATATTCTTGAAATCGCCTAAAAAAAAAATTGCAAAACTAAATAGAATTTCTCATGAAATTAAAAACAACCTCTTTGCAAAGTAGACTTTATGACTTAATGCTGTATTGGATTGCATTGTTATTTTACAGATGATATAATGGCCAGTTAGTGTCTGTATTTCACTTACCACCAGGTCAAAGCTGCAAATCCCAGCGGGGCAGTGACAGTCATGATCAGCGGCCGCCAGTCGTTCACCAGAAAGGCGAACCCGGCCAGCAGCATGTTGCCTACAGACCAGGCCAGGCTGCCAATCACACCGATAAACGACCTATGACCTGTATCGACCCACTCAATGCCTGCAAGGGGAGAAAAATAACAATATATCTGAGAGCATGTCATGTTATCATCTTTAAAGTTGACATGGTGAACTTGTTAGCTTACTGAGAACGACTGAGTTGATGCTGATTCCCGTCAGTCCAAACCCAGTGAGGAACCTCAGCACCGCAAACAGGATGTAGGAGTTTGCAAATGCGCTGGAGAAGCCGAACACGATCGCCATGACGTACGAGGCCAGAAGAGTGCTTCTCCTCCCGTATCTGGAAATAAAAATAGGAACTCCATTTAAGACCAGGAAGAGGACATTTGTGACTCTTCAAAGACTTTAAAATGAGATTCTGAACAAAAGTGGGATCATTTCCACAGAAATATCAGATTCAAATCTCTCAGCATTTTTGAACTTTCACTTTTCAAACACGTACTTATCACAGAGGAATCCGAAAGCTATGGCCCCCATCATCACTCCGAAAAAGAAGATTGTGCTTGTGGTCTTTGTCAGACTCTTTCTATCACAGACAAGGTCCCACTGAAAAAGCAGAGAAAAAATAATGTGATTATCAATTATGGCACCTGTTCATTAATGCAAAAACACATTTGCTGTGCTTTACAGAAAATACTACCTTTGTTGAAAAGGTGTTAACTGTAATAATAAAAAAGGATGTAAAAGGAAATCAGAAATGTAAGAAATTGGGAAAATGGATGATTTATATGCATTAAGTCATTTTTATGTACTGTCAAATCCGAAGATTCAATAAAGCTGTGTTAAAAAGAAAAACAATGACAGTGAATATTTAACTGATGTTATAAAGTGCACTCATTGTGTTAGAAGCTGTATTTACATGACCTTTTCTGCAGAATGTACAAGATAAAGCAAATTAGTTGAATACAAATGTCATTTTCAGGGAGCTGCGTGAATTTAGAGTTAATGTTCACACTCAAATCTTCTCTTGAGACAGTGAAAGTGTAAACATATAGAAAAGAAGCTAATTATCAGCCCACATCACCGCTGGGGATGTAACATAAAGATCCTCCCACTCAGATTCTGAAGTTTATTGTTTGACCAAAATAAAAAGATTAATATTATCAGAGCCAGAGGTTTTTGGGAGGACAAGTCAAAACACCTGATGTTTATATAAAGACTTTTTGTGAAATTTAAGCTCAAATCCATTTATCCATTAAAACTGATGAACATTTTATCATGATATATTTGCAGCAAAACTATACTGAGGCTGAAATGCAAAAAGACAGCATCAAAGCCCGGAAAGGTTCAACTAATGGAAGATTTAGAGACTTCAGTGCATTGTACAAATCTTTGAACCACTCATAATGTTTTACGTTGATTAAGTGATTGCACCTCTGTTGCCAGTGTGGAGCTGAAGGTGGAGTTGTCATAAACCCATCCACTCTGACACCGAACTGTTGGCAGCTCAGCGCCGTCGGAGCCGTTTGCCAAGAGCTCAAACTGAGGCGCTGCAAACATCTCGCAGGATTTGGGGTCTCCATCTTCTCTAACAGGAATGCTGATGGTTAATTTCTCTTCCTGAGTTAAATTTCCCAGCAGTCCTCCATCATCCAGTGTGCTGATGTTGCAGCGGTGAGGAGGCACCGCAGCGATGAAGTTGTTCAGCAAGAAGTGGCAGGGCAGAACAATGCGAGGGGTGCACAGCAGGACGATGATGGCGATTTGGAAAGGCCCAAAACCATCGATTTCCTCCAGAATGTTCTCAAACTTCATCTTGGACCACTTGTTAATTAATCACTTCCATAGAAAACTGCAAACGATCATTAGAAAAGGCTCTCTGCAGCCTCTTTTTAGATGAATTTAGGCTCTGCAGCCTTTTCTGTCAAACCAACCTGATCATTAACGTCTGCATCACCTTTGGACGTTGTAAAGTTGTGAAATATTACATGTTGTTAAATAGATTACACATTAGAGGCATCTGTGCATGTTCAGCGGCAAAAGCAGAAGCCATTGAGGGAAAAGGGTGTTTGTTGGGTTAAGGTAGAAAAAAAGGAGCAAAACATGTTATCTTTGTCACTATATAAGGGTCAGAGTAGGTAGGGAGCAAAGCAGTCTGGAGACAATATTTATTCATTCGATCACACAAATTATAAAATTGAGGGAGCAATATACATCTATCTCTCCCTCCATTAAAATCTGCAGACTACTGTAGCCATAAAGGGCAAATAACATTTGCTGCAGCATCACATAACATCTGTCCTCTTTGACTCTCTGTAGCTTAGCATGTTCACATGGTCACAGCTCAGATTTTAAGATATTTCAAGTGTTGAGCAATCATTAAAGATGTCCTCCTTTTCCCTCAGTGTGTTTGAGAGGATGAAACAGTCGATTAATCATTTGAATACATAGTTGAAGCCACCATTTCCACCTTCTCTGTTTTCATATTATTATAATTAACTGTCTATGTATAATTATAAAACTGTGACGGCCCCTGCTTAGGGTACCTGTGTGGGGTGTAACCAATCTTCTGTTCTTTCTGAGGTGCAGTGACAGGTGATTGCAGCACCAATCCAGATTGGGAGCAGCTGGGCCCAATCCCCCACAGGATATTTAAGCTGCTGTTTCTTGTGGCTCTTGCTCTCTTCCTCAGCCAGTGCCAGCACTGTTTGTTTCATTTTTGGTTCTGGTTTTACTTTCCACTCCACAACACTGCACATGAACTTACCTACACACATCCACATGGACATTACTGATTTACTGACAAACACACCTCATACTTGTGGTTTTCTCTTCAGTTTAGTTGTTTTGGTTACAATAAATATTTTTATTTTAAGTTAAGCCTGTGTTTTCTCTGGTTTTTGTCATGGCCTAGGAGCCGGGTTGTGAAAAACAGCTCTTTTGCTGAAAACAGTGCTAAGCAGTGAGATAATTGAAGTGTAAAAAATGACCATCATGGAGGTAGAACAATAAAACAGAACAGTTTGGTTTCCTTCACTGGACCAGCAAGACTAAAAAAGAAAGTAACACATTTGTATGAGAGCTGCTTAAACTTAAAGTGTACCAAGTGTTACCTGCAATATGCAAAGACAGGAGACAGCAGACTTCCAACTATTTTATTTCCAGAGATGTTTTTTTTTTTTTTTTTTTTTTTTTTGAGTGTGTTAATACTACACATGCTGTTTGAGTATTGACCTTTAAAAACCAGGAAACCATTAACCAGAACAAAGCTCTGCTCTTCTGATGAAATGTGGTAAAAATTTAACTGACTGAAGGCCAAGAAGGGGAAGGGGAAGCTGCTTCATGATTGGGTGGGTGAGGTTACTGAGGGGAAAGATGACAACATGCAGAATAACACAGATAACAAAGACTGGTCTTTTCTGAGCCCCATATCTTCATTATTCTCTGTTTCAGTGTTGGTGCATCTCACACAGGAAGGTTCAAATCTAATGTATGATTTGCTTTGTCCTGTTCCTCATTAGAGTTGGAGAGAAACCTCAGCACAGTCATGCTGTTCTAACTAAATGTTTTCAACACCTCCTGTTATCTAAATAAACAACCTGACCTGCATATTCATTATTTTATTTGCTACTTATCACCTGTAGTGACAAGATTCAGTCACTTAATGTCACTTAAACAGATCATTATTAAATCGGAAAGAAAATAAGAAACATCGTTTTACAGCTGTATTATATTATACACACCTGTGTTAAGCGTATTGTTTGTTTCATCTTATTCTGAAAGTGTTTAATTTGGCAGGAGTGTGTAGGAGGAGCACTGATGTCACTGATGAGACACACCTGGGAGGGAAAGTCACAGGTGGAGAGATGGAGCCAGGCTGAGCTGGGCGCTTTCTGGAGCTCTGCAAACGTCCTGTGATAAAATCAAACCTGGACTGCATCAGGAGGAGACCCAGACTGAGAGAAGACCAGCATCAGGATTATACTGGGAGGTGGACCTCAGTCCTGCAGGTACAGGTGAGTCCAGCCCCTTTAAACATTCAGTGTTCATCTTGTCATGTCTCTCTTGGTTCCTCTAGACTTGTATGTGATGGAGGTCTGAAATTCAAACATGATGCTTCCTCCGTTTTCAATTTCGGACTGTTTGATGTGCTCCCATTTTAGTAAAACTGGCTCTCAGACATGAAGAGGTTTTTGTTGGATTCAGCAGCCTGAATATTATAATTATTATTGTCCAAACACCACAATGTTACAATCGAACCTCCACAGATGACCACGAGATATTAAGCATCTGTTCTTCTCAATAACTAACAACATATGTAGTAAATATCATAATTTATTCAAGATTTTAAGGAATTCTCCTTTCTTAGACAGAAATAATCAAAATAAAATCAAGTCATGTCTCCTTTTTATATGCATTAGATGAATTAATTCAGCTCTTGAATGTGTTTCTTGATGATAGTGAGGACTTGTGAGGAAAAAACAGCTCATGAAAAATAAAATACTGTTTTTTTTCCATATTATTCGCCTAAACAGACATTAACGCTGCTCATCAGTCAAAGATAATGCAGTAAAGTCGGAGCTCTGTTACAGTTGTGTGTTCATGATAATTTCAAGTCTACTTTGCTGCTTTATCTTGCTTGTTTGTTTCCTTTAACACCCACACGGTGTGACTTTCTGCAGCATTTTTAAAGATGTTATAGTTTCTTCCCAGTTCTCCATTTCACAACAAAATTTTGTCTATAAAATGTATATTAAGAGTGAATCCACAGAGGAACAGATAGATTGTAATTTACATATGTAACTTTTTTCTGCTCTCTTATATTTATTCATTCTTTTGAATCATCTATTGTAGTCTACTGTTATCTGTTTTGGAGTATTGATGACAATAATGATAAAAGAATTGGTGTTAGGGCTCAAATGACTTTTTAAATGGAGCCATTGCTACTTAAAAAAATCTTTGCAAGTCCCATTCACTTTAAAAAAGAAAAAATAATAATAAATTTCAAATGTGCATACTTAATTAATTTGATTTTATAAAAGGGGGAGTTTGGAGATTGCTTCACATTCAGACATTTTTACCTTCTAAATCTGCCAAATCTATTATCATTTCCTTTAAAGCAGGATGCCTCATCTGTATTAGTTAAAGACTTCTGCATAAATGTATTGTCGGAACAATGTTTTTAAATATTATATCCAATAATCAAATATCCTCCAGGGCCTCAGTTGATTCACATTGAACTTTAAGTATACAAGTAGTTTTTATCTGAAAGTAAAAGAATAAAAGTGAGTTTCTGTGGGACTCATCCATCAAATATCACATGATAGAAACTGAAGTTTAACTGCTGCAGTACATGTTTGTGTCCTCTAGAGGGCGATGAAGACTCGTCTTAAAATGAAGAATGAACTTTAACATGATGCAGATGTTAAAATGGCAGCAAGCAAACAGCAGCTGTTTAACAGAGGAACAGCTGGAGAGCCTGTTTTCTATCTTAAAAGGAAAGATCTCATAATTTTGAACAGTGAACAGTAATGAAAATGTCTTTATTAGTAGAAATGCTTGCAAGTTATTAAATAAGATCACATAGTGTTAGTTCACCAGGATATAAATAAATGAATAAACAATATTCAAACAAATGCATCCCGGTCCATTATTTCAGGCTTATTGATAAAACATACAAAACATTGTACTTTTAAGTACTTTGTACAAGAGAATAGGTTAAGTAAGTAGGTTAATTCAGATTCAGATTAATTTATTTCTCCCACAGAGGAGAAATTCACAGCATAACAGCAGCGAGACACAGTGGAAAATAAATGATAAGAAATGCAAGACATAAAGATAATCTATTTCTTTCATTTCTTACTGTTTATTTTGGCAAAAATGAAGAAACATTTTGCTTAAATTACATTTGACTAATCTGATGGGTGGGTGAGTGAACATGAGTGAGTATTTCTCTTCTATTCTAAACTATGTACATACATAAATAAAAGTACTACCAATGACTATCAGGCAAAACTGACTTTGAAAAGAAGTGGCAGATATCGCTCAGCACCTTGAAACTACTAATCGTTGTTATGCACCTTGTGATGCTGCAGTCCAGTGTTAATTGTTTTATGATGGACGTCACTTCAAACTTTTCCAGACAGTTAACACATCAGTAAGATCTTTTCTAGCTAAAATATTCTTTTAGTTTAAATGGTGGACTCCAAATAAGCAAATCTTTTCTTTTAAAATGTTCACTAGTCAATACGTAGGGATTCATCAGAGACTCGGTGAAGAGCTTTGAATTCTACTGAAGATGTTAATATCTTAATAACTTATAACATCAATGAAAATACACATGCAAGTGTCTTCTAGAAAACCACCTCGCTCTTTTTTTTTTTTTTCACAATATTGAGAACACACACACACCCACACACACTCAGAAGAGGTCTGAGCAGTTGAGAAATGTTCTCATGAGAAAGCTGATGTTTACCCTCCGGAAGCTATACAGCCTGCTCTGTCTGCGGCTTTCACTTAAACACACACCGAAGGATGAAACACCGTCTCTGCCATCTGTCTGTGCACTTCCCCTCCACACAGGAAGTGCTCTGCAGGTCACCGAGAGGTCGGACGAGGCAGACAGGGGCAAGGTGAAAAGACAAATTTGATTGTCAGCTCTTTTGATAACATTAGTCATTTCATGTAAATTTGGCCCCTGAAAACTGAGGTTCTGACTATTTTATGAAGCTCTTGAGTAAATAATATATCATTCTTTAAAGAAACAGATTAATCGATGATTGAAATTATTACCCACTGCAGCACAAGATGGTTATAGATCTTCAACAATGAGCTTCAATGTTATATCAAGAGGATAGATTAATCTGTTTATGCATCTTCTGTTAATGATATTTATATTGTTTTAAAGCAGCTCTAACTGATATTCTTCTGATAACAAAATATAAAATCACAAAGATGAAGGTGAATTTTAGGCTGAATCTGCAGCCCTGATCAGTGTTATGGAGCTTTTATAGAGTTTCAGCTCATTGTTTATCTGTTTGGTTTGGTTCTTGGTTCACTCTCAACACTTTCATTGTTTTGGCTGCAAGAGCAACAGCTGTTTTCAGAATGAAAGCCATTAAAAAGCCACTGTACTCGACCTGCTGAGCATCAGACAGCAGACAGACTCAGTCAGAGAGCAGCTATAAAACATGGTGGAGCGTTTAGCAGCCAAAGAGACAGATATTTCCCTCAGGAGTTGGTGGAGACCAAAAACAGAACTAAAAGAGAGAAACTCACATTCATCAGGAGACACAAACATGACAACACAAAATAATCAGTTTGCTAATGTTTCGTTCACAAACCCAATTTATTTGTATGGAACTTTTTACCAACAATGAAATTAAAGTGTTTCATGAAAAACACAAAAGCTGTTGAAAAAAGTTTGTTTTTGTTGCCCAACCGATTTTGATGTTAACAATATGTACATTCAGTTTATTTATTTTTAAAAGTAAAAGTATTTCTCAAAGTAAAACAAAAAAGCAATGATAATTTTAAAAAAAAAAGCTAAAATAATGTGAAATAGGAATTGCAAAAACAAATAAAGAACGAACCCTGAAAGAAGATTTAAATAACACCACACAGAGAAAGTGAAAAAAGTGCAGGAAATAGTTCTGGACAGGCAAAAAATATTAAAATTGTCCACTGAAAATATTTTTTTTGTTGCAGTGTTTCCTGAAGGTGACCTACAGATTGTGACGTTCTTATTTAAATTTAAAAATTAAAGTTAGGCCATTTTCTTGTTGACTAATCTTGCATTCATCCCTTAGAACGAGCACTATGTTGAAGCATTATGGACTGCAGCACCATAAAAAAGGTACATGAATAAAGAAAAAATATGTATCATTAAGTTAGTTTCATCTTTATGGTCTTTAATCCCAAATGAGACATTTCTGTCCCACATTTGTTCGGCTCTCTTATATAATCGAGGAAACGGAAAAATAAACATCTCTCTGTACATCCTGACCACCAACTCTGTTCTGTCCTCTCTATATGTGATGTTTTTCTGTTTATTAGCAGTGAATAATCACTGACCTGCTCTCCACCTCGTCCCATCAAAAGGCTTATTTTTGGCCCTTTTCCCGATGAAGCCAGACTGCGCTCGAAAAAGGTCAAATGGTGAGGAGGACTGAGTAATTATTGCATAAGCTCATTGTCGTCATGCCTCCCAGATCAGAACAATGGCTGAAAACACAACTCCGGGCTGGATTTAGCCAAGAATTGTATTTCTGCATTAATTCCCACAGAAAAACAAAGAGATAAAAGACGCGGGACAATCGGTTTGTCAGTGCTTATATGATGTAAGATCCATGCATTGTGTTACTGTGGCACAGAAGAGCTAAAGTCATTTGGTTCAAGCGAAGCTCATTTCTCAAATAAATGATTCATAAAGGAGTTTTTCTTGTGAATGGCCTTTACCAAAGACGGAGTAACAACCAAGGCTAATCAGATGTTTTGTCATTCCTGTGTTTCCTTTTTGTTCTTTACTGATAGATTTGAACACATCAAGAAAAAGAGGTGAGATTATCATACAAAATCAGCAGCCTGTTATGCTTATTAAAATTTTGCTATCTAGCTGCATTAGCTAACAAACCCATCCTTGTAAAGAGGTAGAAGAGGAAAAGGCCCCAAAATAGAAACCCTGTTGATACACTGTTCGGTAACTGTTCGTTTTCAAGTCGTCTAATTGGAATAAATACTGTCTAAATACAACAGTCCTGCGGTAAATTTTCCCATCAAGATGCTTGTAATGCTCAAGTTTTGTTGAAGAGCAGGAGATTAAACTATAAGGTCCATTTTGAGGCTGCAGTTCGTGGTGTTGTTGTTTAGTCTTGAAACATCTGAAGACGAGATCATTCTTACTGCCAACATGGCCCAGTGACTTTCATGCCAAACAGGCACAACCACAGTATTCTGTACACTGAGACCGTAGTTCTGATAAAATCCAAACAGGAGTCTCTGATTCTAACATGGGAAACTGGAAGTTTGTTTAGAGAGATTTGAGCTGTGTTGGGGGGTCAGTCCCAGCCGGTGCAGCTCGGTGTCCTGGGATTGGACCGGAGCATAAACAAACTATCCCCGAACAATTGTCCTGAGACATGCCGAGGTCCCGGAGGACAGACGGACACATGAGTGGACAGAGAGGCGGAGGTTTTGATGGATAAACGACTCACAGCGTGATCCAGCAGAGGCTTCTGTTTCTGTCTCTCAGCTGGCTGTATGGTATTTCTCAGTAGTAACACAGCAGGTGATTTATGGGACTATTTCAAGCTCAAAGAAGCTCAAAACTCTACTGGAAAGTTAAAGTTAAAAACTGGACAGTCTGGTCATAACAACATGAAACATATTGGACATTCATGACTGAGACTAAAGTTTGATCAATGCTGACTGTTTTTTACTTTCACCACACGTCAGTCATAGAACAATACTTTCTTCTTTCATGACCATGATCCTGCCATAACCTCCTTGATGTAGCTTTAGTTGCTTAATGTTGATGTTAATGCCTAATGTGAATGTTGAGCACATTGTCTGAAATGTCACTGTAAGGCTGCAGGCTGCCGGTAAACAATGATGATAATTTGATCAGTGAGTTGACTCTTATTTTGTCAGTTGTGAAGACGTGTGAGCTGACTGGAGAAAGCCTCGCTTGAACTAACGCCGTCTCCCAATTAAGCCTCAAGTCATTCCACTAACACATTTCAGCCTCATCTAATCGAGGCTAATTCAAGCGAGGCTTTCACAGTCCGGCTATGTGCGAAAAGTGCCAGAGGAAGGTAAGAAGCCCTGACGAATCGATGGGAGAAAAGAGGATGGTGCAAAAGGAAAGTAGAGCGAGAGCTTCTTCTCATCAGCAGAAACAAGAGGGAGATCGCATGGGAAAAAAAAAAGAAAAGAAAAAAATATATATAATAGCTGACAGACTAAATGTGCAAGTTGTACAAGCCTAATTCCTATTGTTTCATGTTACATGTTTATTTCACTTTCATCTTATTTCTCATGGCTCTTTTCTTTCACTTAATTTTACTTTTATTTAAAGCATGTTGAATTGTCTCTGTGTGAAATGCTTTGCTTTGTCAATTTATTAATAAATGAGCATTCAAATCACCACACAATGCGACTATATTATCAGTAATATTAGGCTAGTATTATTAGATTTATATTTAAAACAATGGTATAAAACAACTTAGGAAAATCAACATAACTCCAATGTGTTTAAGCATCAAACATACATGAGGAGGCAGCAGCTCAGTCTGTGGGGACTTGAACTGGTGATTTTCTGGTTCCCAAGCCAAGTCCCCAAGGACCACATGTGTTCATTAAAATTTCACAATACATGGGAAGTGATCTTTTTATGAGCACATTTTTATTAGTTTTCCTTTTACTTTCATTATGGAGGAGACATTGCATTACAAAAATAGGTCACTGAAATCTACCTCTGTACATTGAAGGTCAGCATATGTTAGCACACATTTATATTCACATAGAGGGATGCTCTGCCCTACGAACATTTTCAATTCATTATTTATTATAAATTATATATATATTTTTCTCAGAGCTCTGATTTATTTTTTAAATCAACCACGTTCTTTTTTTTTTTTTTTTATTTAATTCAGTTTTCAGTACCTAGTTGCAATTGATGTGTGAATTGTGCCATATAACTGAGGTTTCATTGACTGATTGATTGTGAAAGTGGAGACGTGATTTTCATGAGTTTTTCAGTTTCTTTTCATTTTTTACAAGACATAAGTGGCGAGCGTGGAAATCCACCAGACTGAACTTTGTTTCTAAGCTAAACTAAGCTCGACATTTAGCTTAGCTTAGCTTCCCGGAGCAGGCTAGTTCTGCAGCATTAGTTACCATGGTTACTCAGCGGGACTCTCTCTTAAATGAGCCAGACTTATCGAAATAAGCCAGGCGTTCCCTTAATCCAGCTTCATGAAACACCCCTCTGGATAAACTTTTCATTTGACTGTGTGGAAACCTTTTCACATCACTGATGATGAACGTGAGAAAACATGAGCTGTTATAGGAGCTCTGCAGATGTTTTAGACTGTATCTGAGCTCAGTATACTAGAATAACCCACAAACACATGGCAACACATGAGAGGTTGAGAAATCACCCATCCATTGTTGTGAAAACCATTTGTTCTTTATTTCAACTGTTTTTCAGTGATGATGGATTTTATACACCTGAACCCACCGATTAGAAAAGGTGTGTGCACACTTGAGTGGTGTAAATTCTCATATTAACAAATGGAGAGAGCAGAGCACTGAACTTATCAGACTAATTATGTGGACTTAATGAGACAGTGTATCTTTGAATAGTGTTTCTTGTTTTTCATTATTCAAAAAGCTGCTGCCTGTTTTTACACAATGTTCCTGCAAGAAGTCAGACTAAGGTGTGTGTGTGTGTGTGTGTGTGCTGAACTTTGACACTGTTCATTTTCAACATCAGGACCACACTAAAAGTTATTAGGATAAATTATTTGATGTCTAAATTACATTGTTGATGCATATTTTACAGAAAAGATTCAAGGAGGATTCAAGGATTGTTCATTGTCATTCCAACACAAGTTAAACATGGGATGGAACGAGATTAGCTACCCTGGTCCCGGTGCAAAAAAGCCCAATAAGTAGGATATAAGAATAAGTATTAAAAAGTAGAATAAGTATTAAAAAAAAAAAAGTAGAATAGTACAAAATAAACAAGATAGAATAAGCAAAAATGAGCTAGTGAATGAATATAAATAAACAGAATAAATAAGATTAACTGCAATGAAAATAGAGGTATGACAATGTACAAAGTCATATACAACATATGACAAACATACAAAAGGTGGGGGGTGGCAGCAGGGGCTACAGGGGTCCTCCAGAGTTCAACAGTCTCACAGCTTCCGGGAAGAAGCTGTTCCTCAGTCTGGTGGTCCTGCTCTTCAATGCATAATGCTTCCGCAGCCTCCTGCCTGAGGGGAGGGGGACAAACAGTGTGCTTCGCAGCCTCCTGCCTGAGGGGAGGGGGACAAACAGTGCAGACCTGAGAGGTTCAGTCTTGTGTTGCACGTTTCATTTAATCAGGAGTCTGCAGAGAAGGACGCTGCCTCGTAATGTCTGCACTTTGGGAGTCTGCACAATAGATGTGTCAGCATGGAGAAAATGAAATGTTATATTGGTCCTAGCGGTGGTTGTTGCCACAGAAGCAGGTAGGCTGTGAGATGTGAGAAGATTTGGTGAATTGTTCTGCAGCAGACGCTTTGTAAAAACTCACCTTGAAAACTTGAAACAAGAGGAAGTTGATCGGCCCGAGACGCTGGTTCCTCCCATTTTACCTCCACCAAGTTTCCCTAACTCCCCCACCTGAAGGAAACCAAAGGGCCTGAATCAGCTGGAACAAAGGGATGCAAGACGTGTGTGTGTGTGTGTGTGTGTGTGTGTGTGTGTGTATGTGTGTGTGTAGAAGTTTTCCTACACTTCTGTCTGAATGTCCTACATGCCCGTTTTTGTGTGCCAGTAAAAATCTGTGTTCCTGTCTTCATGCAGAGGAAGGAAGAAAGACAAAAAAAAAAAAAAGCATATGGTTTTTTGAATTTTGGCCGATAAACAGGCCGCAGGATCAGTCAGGATCTGTTGGCACCCGATTAGAAATGACTGCACCCTCTGCCAGCGTTTTTTCAGGGTTCCCATCATTCGCCAATCCGGTTTAACCAGAAGTTATTCTATTATTATTCTTTATCTTTGAATCAGATCTAATTTGGTGGAAATTGCTTTTTGGATCCAGCGAAGTGAAACCTTTTTTACCACTTCATAATGTTAAGCATACACCTTTTTTAAATGCTGCATTATTTTGGATAATTAATTTTTTTTTTTTTTTTTTTTTTTAAATGCATGTGGATTGGAAGTCTGTAATTGTTAAATTCATGAACAACTCGTAAAAGTAAATGAGCACTGAGCTTGTTTCTTTGGTGATGGTTAACTGCAGAGATACAGAACCAGTCAGTTTACAGCTTCAGGTTGCACAGTGTTTAAAAGTTAACCTTCTTTTATTTTGCATTTTGTAGGTCCTGAAAACGCCCAAATCACCAGCAGTACCTGAGCGAGCAGACATCAGGTGGGTCTTTTTTCTTCTTTCTTTCTGTGCCAGTTTTGGCCTGTTTGTGCCTATCTGTCTGCCTGTCCAAGTCAAATAAAGGATGTGCGTCACACTCCAAAACAAAAACATGAAGCACAATACAAAGGTGGAGCTGAAGCTTTGAAACGTGTTTTCCATGCAACAGGGAAGCAGACCAGACTCTCATCAAAAAGATTTTTAATTATTGGCAGGACAGATTTTCACATGGATGACACGATCCTGACGGTGTTACAGAAAGTTATAAAGATTCACAACAGATACACATGAGGATCAGATACCATATTATACTGTATTTTATTTCAAAATATCATAAATTACAATAACACAGGCATCAAGCTGAAAGATCATTAATATAAACTTTCTAAAATCAGATTCACGTGCCATCAATTTATTTTTTTCAATACTATCAGTTAAAAAAATGTTCATTTTTGTAAGTGCAACTAATATATACTTAATATTTCTATTTTTATTTACTTTGAAAATGAATTGGATGATCTTTAAATTTTCCTTTTTAATTACACTCATCATTTTTTTAAAATTGCAGCAACTAACAACTTCTATCGCACTTAATGAGCTAATTTTATGTTTTACATGTTTTTCCTCTTTACTGTAGTGAAAGAAAAGTGTCTTACAAATTGCCAAAATACAGGAGCAGTATATCACAACTATACTTAAGTACAATACTTGAGTTGTTGTCTGTGATTGTGATTGTTCTGCAGTTTTTGGTATTAGAATAAATACACACAGAGACAAACAGTATCACATGTTTGTACCTCGATATCTGTGTGGATCCTAAAGTCTTGGCCCTTAAAAGACAAAATGTCCCCAACTCTCAAAGTCTAAAACTCAAATTGGTCCTCACAAAGATAGATAAACACACACATGGACGCTCAGAAAGATGTAGGGGGAAAAAAAGTGAAATGGAGAGTTTAAGAGGGAGTGACCGGAACCGCAGAACAGGCTGTTACAGAACGTTCTTCAATTAACATGTTTGGAACTGCTAAATGATCTTGAACTGAACACGGTGCTGGCTGCAGAACAACTCAAACACTGACATGCACAAACACACACTCGCACACAGATTTGTGTAAACTTCAGTGGAACACACTCTCACCTGCCAGGGTAAAATGTGAAGATGGACAAATGAAGCGCAGGATGAAACATGCACCAGCTAAAGAAAATGTGGCACAGCTGGCTCAAAGTCAGAAGTGGAAAGAAACCAAGTGCATCGATGGTATAGTTAATTTGAAAATTGTACATGAAAGTATGATTCTCAGATCTTAGCTAATGCAGTGCCTGTTTTATGAATGTTGCAGCTATAAGTTTACTAGGAAAACATTTGCTAAAAATGTTTTCAAGATCCAATTCTTTATTCTAGCGGCTTTTACCATCATCTTACAGACTCAGTGAAACATAAAACTAATTTGTTTTCTGACTTCAAACTCAGATGTGACGTCATTCAAGTTCAATTTTGTGGTGCATATACATTGCTTAAAATAATATTCTATACATTGACATTATTGGAGACTTTTCCTTTTCTACACCATGGCAGAAAATATTGTTTAGTACTCCCACATTTATCTCACAGCTGTTGGTTTTTATATCAAGTGTTTGCATCCAACATAAATGCATCAGATATTTCAGTTACCATGGGAAAAAAACCCAAAACATGTTTCCAAAATCACCTCTTTTCAGGAACTGTAGGAAAAAACTAAATGACAAATGCATTTTCTAACACTGAGGAGCATGTAATCCTTCAACTGATCTAAAATGGAACATTTGGAGATTAAAGGTTTTTATCCAACTGCAGCAATCCAACGTGATGCTCGAGTTTAGCAGGGGAGTGCCACAGGGCTCCGTCCTAGTGCCTCTGTTATTTATCACTCAATAATAGTCTTAGGATAAATTTAAATGCTGCAAATATAAATGTTTATAATGCATTTATTTATTGCTGAGCTCCATATATTTTAAATGGAAATGTATTATTATTATTTCTATAATCACAACTCCGTAACGACTGCTAATAATCTTTCAACCAGAATCTAAATGTTGATGTGAGATAAAAATGAACCACACATGAAGCTGATGAGGGAGGGTAAGATCAGTATGCTTTAATAATATCAGTGCAGAAACACAAACTTCTTATTGGGTTAAATTCCCCATATAGTAATAACAATGATAACAATATATGATAATAATAAGATCAATATAAATTTTTAGCATATTAAAAAAAAACGCAGAATCGGCTAATATAACTCTGCTACTTTATGACATCGACAAAAACCGAATACAAGTAGCTGAACATGGATCCCATAAGAAAAAAAACAAAAACCCTGTTGTTACACGAGACAAAATGCTGATATCGTCTTTAAAGAGGAATGAGTGGATTAACATCTGAAAGGTTTTGTCACTTGTTTTTTTGGGGGGAAGCCCTTCAAGCTGCACAGTTTGTTGAGCACTAAACTGGTGATTGGCCTTCTAGGGTTTAAATAGAGAGCTGAAGTCCCGACCATTTTTTAGGTTAGCATCCGTGCTCCTACCTTTTGTTTGGTTGTCTTTATTCTCTTTCCAAATAGCAAATGCAAAACCAGTAAAATTTTCATGTCTTCATTTTAACATGGAAAAACCAACGTTGGTGTGCACCTCCTTAGAGGCTTTACAATCACAGGGATGTAGCTCTTGACAAGATCATTCTTGTTTTATCTTGGTTAAAGTGTGTAAATTTGGCATGTTTACATTGTCTGGCTGAAGCTATTGGAGCAGAAGCTAACTTAAAATAGAGACGGGACTTCCCCTCTGCCTAGATTTTAAAAATCGACTTCCATCTAGCCAACTCTTTCCACATACATTAACACAACTTAGTTTAAATCTCATAAATTGCTAAAAAAAGTCCATCTGAGGTGCTTTTATTCCATGTGCATGTTTCAGAATATTTAATGTCTTCCTAAAACCTCTTTGGTCTTCAAAATCTGCACTTTGAACGTGCTGTAAGGTGCTTTTCTGGAAACTTTGATTTCTCTGATCACATTTTAAAGTCTTTAAACATACATAATCTATCACAATTAAATAAGAGCTTCTAATTTTATAAAAAATTGCCCTTTTGTGTGAAATAATTTTGGATATATCAGGAGACAAAACAAACTTTGGCTTTTGAGTGTTAAAAGAAAGTGAGGAGGGGGAGAGGGAGTAGAAACAGATGATTTTTCAAGCTGAGTTGAGAGATAAGCTTCAGTGGGCAGGCTGAGCAGGATGTATCTCCCTCCGTATGTCACTCAACTCGTCATCACTTCTTTTCATATCTCCTTCATTTCTCCTTACGCATCCTCTAACTGCTGTTACCTATCATGTGGCTTTTTTAAAAGGTAAAACATGCATATCTTCACGCTGTAGATTTTATTATCAGCTGCTATGACGACATTTTAGTCAAATTTCATTGCAGAAACATGCAAACTCCGCAAGACAGCTTTACAAGAGTCATTTTAAGTACTTTGACTTTGTTTTTCTTTCAAAAAAAGTACTTAAACTGCAGATTTGATCATAATCAACCTAAAAATGTGATTTGTCACATCACCTGCTTTAATAAGCACCATTCATGTGCCATTATTGTGCTGCAAAAATGTGACTTTTACTGATATAAAAAGTATGAAAATATTAAAAAGTTTATTAGCATCTCTCATATACACAGGGGGAAATTCATACAGGAATCAAATAGCTTTAATTTTAAACTGTATTTGGAAATATCTGCTGTTTGTTTGGACAAATTAAATTCACAATATTCTGATTGTAACCTTGAAAAAGCCACATGTGCATTTCAAGGCTGCACCTTCATCAAAATAAAAGTCAGGCAGATTTGTTTTTTTTAAGATTATGCTAACTTTGTCTCTGACCTTTGACCCTCCCAGGAGAACGTTTACTTATTTTTCACCTAAACCTAAAAACCCTTCGTCAACAGACAGACTGTCAGGTCGTTTGTTGAGCCGGGGAATCCTTTTTCTTTATAAACCTTTCACGAAGTTTGACTTGTCATCACCAGGGGGTCTACAATGGGTTCTAATGGGGTTGTAAAAGGGATCTACTTACTTCTAAAATGGTTCTGTTGTATGTTTCCTGACTAGGCTGCTGTTCTATCAGGATCTAAATGAATGTATCAGAGGAGGCAATGAAGGAGCTGTTGGCAAAAAAACCTGAGGGCATATTATGAAGATCATCCCAACTGTGACATTGTTTTCTTACTTTTGTATGTTTTTCCAGTTATCACTAAAAGTATGTCGACTTTTATTGGAGAAGGATCATGACAAAAGGTAAAAACATCCAATATTTGGCTCTTGCAAAGCTTCAACTGTGTTTTCTTGCATAAATATTAGCTGGTTGTTAACTGATAAAAAAAATGTGCGACCAAAGTTTGATATGCAAATTCAAATTGTTTTATGCTGTCTGTCCTCCATTTTCTATATCTATACCAATCCTATTCTTTTAGAGTTGAATTTTTACACATTTAACTTTCCAATAACAATGTCAAGTTAGGACTTTTTTCCAGTACTAGCCCTCAGAGTTAACTGAAGTCATCTACAGGGAACAAACTGTGCACTTGAAGGGCAAACTCAGTATATGCTGAGACAACCATAAAGTCACAATAAGGCACATTATATGGATTAAAATAAACTTTAAAGAAAATTCCAGCACAACATAAAGCAGAGAACATCAAAATATAGTGTTAGTGGATCCAAAAGATGTAATAAAAGTTCTAAAAATTACACATACATGGTCAGTGAAGCACCATTGCTTTTATATGTATGCAACTGGAAAACTATGTGATTATGTGGCGACTTCACCTTCAATTTTTTTTTATTTTTTTTTTTTTATAATATTCAAAATGCTACATATTTGAAAAGTGAAACTTAGAAAACTGATATTCATCTTTAATCTGAACTCATCTTTTTCATGTTATTTGTCGTTTTATCACCTTTTTAAAACAAGCACGAAAATGGTGCTGCCCAGCCAACAGATTCAATAGATATTTCAAGGATAACATATTAAGGATATTTAAGGATAAAACTCTGGAAAATAAAAATAAAAACAAAATGCCACAACACAGAGAGAGCACGAGAGAAAACAGCACTGTGAGGATCTGATCCATCTGGATCTACAGGGGTCGATAAGGACAAAGTACCAGGACACAAACACTAAAAACACTATCTTCAACATTAGTTTTGTCTTTTTTAAATACGTAACGTATATGTGTACAAAGCTCTACAGCTGATACTCAAAAGTGGTCACCGCACAAAATTACCTCAATAAAATAGAGCGAGAATAAGAAACACTTGCAGGAAAGGATAGAAAGGGAGAAAATGCTGAACGTGTTTTCTCTGAAGGCATACTGTTGGTGATTTTAATGACGTAACTTGGGGTGAAAATGAGTTTCTAGTTCACAAAAATACAAATTCTGACCTTTGTCCAACGTTTATCAGGACGACTAAATAATATTCTGTATCAAAGCTTTTCAGTGTTGGCAGCCACTCAGTCTGGTTTTATTCTAAGAAAAAAAACTGGCTTTGTCCTAATTTTAAAGAATAATATATACGCTTTCCACTTTCAAGTCACTTCACAGGCTGCTGTACTGCAATGAACCCAAGGCTGCTGCTGCTATGTACATGTGTAGTCTGAATGAGCAGGTGAATACGCTGACCTTACTGTGTGGTTTGTGCAGCGGCATGTAAAGACGATAGGGGAGCGACCTCCACTGCCCTTCGTCATCTAAAAGCTGAAGATTACTCGACTTTTTTTTTTTTTTTTTTTCATCCGTCCCTTCCCGTTTATAATCAGCCAAAGTGCACTTTGGATCCCTTCTAGCACTCTTCTAACTAGCCCGTGCTCTGAAAATCCCCCCTAAAAATATCCTCTGTTTAGCTTAAAAAGGAGAACAGTGGCTTTACGGGTTTTTAGCCAATTTACTACAAATCTCATGACGGCTAACCATCCTGTAAACTTTGCTGTGGTTCACAATTTCTTTGTCTAACGCTCCAGACAAACATTGGTTTTCTACTCATCTCTGTAGTGTTAAAAATGGATGACGACACTCATTTTCTTTATAGTTAAGAAATCTAAAATCTGAATTGATTTCTCAGTCATTTGTTGCTCATTTCTTTGTCATATAAGACAGTCAACTGAATATCTTTGAACAGAAAACGTTTGGATGCAAACTAACAGGTGTGTGTTTTCACTACCTTCTTCCATTTTACAGAAAATACACTAAATCCCGAAGATAATCTGCAGCATCGATCAGGTATGACTTTCCAAATCAAGCATTACCTCGGACAGATGGTGTAACTTTGACAAAAAAGGGAAACAATAACAGCCTGGAAGAGCAGAAAAATGAAATGTAAAACTACATTGTGTATTTGACAGAAACGAGACAAAAACGAGCACAAAAAACTAAACTTGCATGAAAAGGTGCCTCTTTTTCATCTTCTTCCTCACCCCTTTGCTGTAGACTGTCTTTGCACACCACTGCACTTTTTACGCTTCTCCGTATCACGTGAAGTGTCTGTAAGCCTACAACATGTGATATTTGTAAGTCACATCCTTCGTACAAGTGTTTGGTGGATAACGATAGCTTTGCTGACTATACAGTATACTGCCACTTGAGCTCAATGAAATAATTGCACAATAAGAAAATAACCCTGTAGTCACACGAGCTACTTACCTGGCTGAGACAGACGAGTGTAAGAACATGATTCCATAAATCAAAGACAGATTTTAAGAAGAGAGGGTGAAAAACTGAAGAAAATAAAATACCCCAAATCTTAACGATATTCAACTTACAGTAGAGTACATGTGTTGCAATATACGTTTATTTGTGTGTCTGTGAGTTAGACACAAAAAATAAAAGAACCTGGTAGGTAGATTGAGAACATAAAAAAATAAAGGAGGAGAACAAAAAGCAGTACTGATATGATAAAGTGTCCCATCGATTTGGATTAAATAACGTGAGGAGATTTGATAAAAAGCTAAAATGTCTCATTTCAATATCAGAAAAATAGACTAAGAAAGAAAGAACTGAAATAAAAGTATAAGTCATGTGTCATTAAAGTTGACCCAGACAGATCGAATGCTTCTGTAAATCGCTGCAAGTTGTGAGAATCAGACTAGTGACTCAGGCCGGATGGATTCAAGCAAAAACAGGCAGGTTGAAGATAAGTGTCTGTCTGTATATGTAGAAAAGGCTTGAGCAGAGTTGGGTATCATTTTAATTCAGATTCAACTGACTGGTTCTGATTTTAAGCTTTTTTTTTTAGATTAAATGAAACCATAATATGAGAAAAAAAAAAGAAACAAAAAAACCCCACCTTTCTCTTAAGCAGACCTGACCATGTACAATTAAGTGTTTTTTTTATGATGCGATAAAAAAATAGAAATATTCTCTATATTGCTATATCTCTGTATGTGTTTAAAATGTAAGCTAGCATGATCTGATTCAGGAGATAATGCATATGAGGAGGGTGAGACGTTGCAAAGCCGTCACCGCTTCATTTTCAGCATCTACGAGCCAAAAAACGTTGGGAGCCACCGCTTTCACCAACCGTATACCGTGCTAAAGACAACACTAATAAATAATACTTGAATTCATTACTTTGGCACAATTCTTACATTTAGCCACACTAAAGTGCTCCGGTCCAGCATATTGCACCACAGTGATTTAAATTAATAAAATTTTTTTTTTTTTTTTAGGGGAATAAAGGTTGGTAAAGAATCCTTGGTTCTTAGAAACTTAAAAATAAAATGGTGACAATTCAACCACTTCATGATACCCAACTCTTGCTTGAGGCTTTGACTGGAAGTCAGTGGGTCTAATTGCTGGTCAAAAACACACAAAGTGAAAGAACACGTTTTAACGTATAGGTAGTATACTATCTCCTCCTCTGAGCTAAGTGAGTTAGCCGGTAAAAGAAAAGGTGGGGCTGTGGTCTGAGCTGCATAGAGTTCCTATCAGGGTGTCGGACTCCGGGGTCTGGATAAGATGCAGGTTGTAGGTTTCGGTCCCATACCTCCCCCTGAGCAGGAAGCCGCCGGTGCTCAGGGCGTATGGCTGCAGATGTCTGGCCTCTTTAAGGCAGGTTGTGTGTTTGAACTCCACGCCACACTTATACCTCTTTATTTATTTATGTTTTTTTACGCCAAAGACCCGACCTGTGTTTCTGAACTCAGGTGAGCTGTGGGAGATGTAGACGAGAAAATCCCAGTGTCAAGACTTTTTGACCCCGGTGCTGCACCATTTTTAGAAATCGTCCTGCGTTGCCTTTTTTCACCAAGTGACCCATTTTATCTTACATGTGTGGGTCATGTGTGTGCGGCTCAGTGCTTTTGTACACTGGTGGTCAACCCGCATCTGATTTGAGTTGAGAGCTCAGAGAAAAAACGAGGACATAAAGTGGCTTGACCCTGATATCTTGGCTTATTTAGATGGTCTAGGTACAGAGCTGTAAAGGGGTTGAGCCAAATAAGCAAAATAAGACAGGATGTGGTTATGAATACCATTCCCTACATGTAGCTTAGCCTCGGGGCTCTCGGACGGCCCAGAGGTTCAAAGGTAAAGAGGTTTAAGTCTCAGGCGGCAGGTTGAGGCTCAGGGCTAGGAGTAAGTCCGGGTCTATGGCGGGGTTTTTTTGGATCTGGGGCTCTAGGTGGCCTGATCCAGGGCTCTCAGCAGGTCACAGCCCTGGAGGAGGTGCAGGTTGCCCTGCAGCGGCACGTTGACCTCGCAGTCGTAACGGGTCAACTCCGGCAAACAGAAGGGCTCAAACGAAGGGCCCAGCAAACGACTGACTATACCTGCAGCACAGAAAACAGACTGTCAGTGATTCAATATAAACAGGCAGGCAGGTAGACACTGACATAAATAACTCTTATGTTTATTATTAATTTTAAGTTATCTCTGTCTGTAAAATTGACCTAAAAAACGTATTTTCTTACAATAAGTGAGCAGTTTTAAACATTAAAGTCAGGCCCTCTCACCCTCAGTCTTGTTAGAAGGCAGCATGTTATACTGTGTGTAGTTGCAGCTCTTTTGGGGGAAGGCTTTTTCACTTGCACCACATATCCCATTTCCTGGATACTGAGACTCCCTGTGTTGCTGCAGAGAGCTGAGACATGAGGACATGCTGCCGGACATCATCCTCCCCATCCCCGACTCCGTCACTGAGAGAGCACAGGTACATTTGTCCGGTGAAAACGGATAATAACGTGAGGTGTTTTTTTTTCTACACAAAGGAGGACCTCTTACCTGCCAGCGATCCTGCGCTGAGGGATCGATCCATGGTGACGCAACCGTCACCCCTCATCTTCTTCCAGATGATTTCTGACGACTTATTTTCACCCTGACACACACAGAGTTGCACAGGTACTTAAGTAGCTGCTTTGTCCGGAAAACAGAGGGTGAGTTCCCCAAAACAGTTCAAAGCACACAACTTTGTTGAAGTATAAATAATTTAAAAAACACGACTGTACGTCAACCGTTGACTTTCTCACACTTTTTTGTGCTTAAAGTGGTGTGCCTTTAAAATTCAGGGGATTTTGTTCCCTTTCTTACGAACATCTATTAGGATCTCCTGCTTTGTATTTCATCACTGTTAGATTCCTGAAGTAAGCAGTAAATAACGCTTGTCTCAATCCTGTCTGGAGAATCTGTTTTCATGCTGTGATGATTCTCAGGAGTATGTTTGTCAGGGAAACTCACCACAGCCATCTGGTTGAAGGAGCGCTTGATGCTGTTGGCCATGACCACTCTGGCTGGACTCATGTCTCTGTAGGCTTGTACAAAGTTGTCCAATGGACCTGCAGGCACACATAAAACACACGTTTAACCTGGTCGTCCACAGAGCGAGCAGATTTTTAAACTGGTACCTCTACTGACAGGATGGACGAACAAAATAAAAACCTTTGAAACTTTTAACCATGTAAGTAGTCTTTTATTTATAGTCATGCATTCGTCATTTTGTGTAGAAATATCTTAAAAACTACTATAAGCTATTAAAACCAGCATATTTTGAAGACTTCTCTGGTGCAGTTTTGTTTTTTTTACGTCACCTCTGTTTCTGCATGTGATGCAACACGTTCTGCTGGCAGGACAGACGCTCCTCTCTTGACAAAGGCTCCATCAGAAAGGCCTTGGTGGCTCGCAGCGGTGGTTGTTGTTGTTGTTGGTAGGTTAACAGAGGGTCTGGCGGCCACTGCAGATTCTGCCTGCCCCCCATGGAGGAAAGAGGGGTGCTGGCTGGAGTCTGGTACGGGGGACTCTGCACGTGCCCCATCATGTAAGACCTCCCTGAGGGCCCCATGGTCCCCTGGCTCGAGCCTCTCTTCTCGCCTGCAGCCCAGGAGGCGGTGGGCTGGTGCTGGAAGTGGCTTTGGGGCTGAGGAGGGGAGGACAGGGGCTGGAAGAGGCTGGCGATGTTGCTGAAGCTCTGGGCGCTCTTGTGTGTCTGGGGCAGGCTGCTGCTGCTCCCCATGGATCCCGCCGGACCCCCGTCCAGGGCCTCAGACTCAGGGATGATGGGATTCAGCTGGAAGTCCTCTCCGTCCATCGGGATGTAAGGAGCCAGAGTCTCCAGGTCCAAGTCACTCAAGTCCCTCTGAGAAATGAAACATGTCGTTCAGATTTAATTGGATTCAATAAACGAGGAAGTCAAATTAATGAACTGATAGAGGGAAAGTTTGAGACTTCATATATTCATGGGATGATAAAAAAGGAGGCACACCTCTGTGTTTCCAGGGCTGTCGCTGCCCTCTGTGTCCAGAGCAAACAGCTTCTCAGTGAGCTCCACCTTCAGGTCGCTCTCCACTGAGCTGTAGTAATCACCTGGGCTGCTGGGCTGCGGGCATGGGCGGGAGGGAGGGAGGGAGGAGAATAATGGGTGAGGGGGAGATGGATAAAGGAAGCAGAGAGGAACAAGATGACGAGCACAGGGAAAGAACAGAGGGTAAAAAGAAAGAGAAAGAAACAAAGAGTGAGAGATGAGTCTCGACAAAGGCACTATTCACCGCTAAGAGCCTTCCAAATATCCACCCCCGTTATTCTCACACACAGTGAGCGACCTTTAACCCCGCCCAGGCCTCACTGAACACACAAAGTGAACAAACCATGAAACAAACGCAGCTCGTTCACTAACTAATTACAGCTTTCAGTTTCAATTTCCATCCATCCGTCCTCCCTCCCTCCTCGTCCTCACCGTGGAGCAGCTGCTGAGGCTCGGGGTAGCACTGCCCGGCGGCGGATTCTGCGGCACGCTGAACGGAGCCGGAGTTTGGCCCGACGCCGGAGAGACTGGCTTATGGCTCTCGCTGGCCCAGGATGGAGGCCCCGGAGGAGGCATAGCTGTGGCAGAGCCCTGGGTGTATCCTGCTGGCTGCTGGGGCTCCTCGAACTGCGGGCGACCTGCAGAAAACACACAAACGTTCAACACAATGAACATGTCGCTTTTATGACAAACCAAACAAACACGACAGAGGTCACTAGAGTTAATACGGACGGAAATCGAGGGAGATGATCGTGTCTCCGGGCGTTGGAGCCAGCTGGGCGAGGTCCTCCGGCTCCTCTTTGAGTTTGGTGAAGAGGGCATCTCCCGGCTCTCCGGTCACGCCTGCACCTCCGGCGGTGAAGAAGCTGCTCATATGGCGAGGCTTGAACAGCGACTCTGTCTGCTCCAGGGAGAAAATCATCGACTTCTCCTCAATGTCGCTGCAGCATCGGAGAGGGAGAGCAGAGGACACTTAGAAAAACCCAATAAAAAGCTCCTGTACAGTGAATGACGTGTAATATTTCAATTTTTCTTTACAGTGCTTTTCTATTTTCAGTGTGTTTTGGTGATTTGAAAAGGTTTCTAAGAGTTATTATTCATTATAGATGCAACATTTATGCTTTAACAGAATTTTTCAAACACTTAATTCTCCATTTGGCAGGTTTTTCCATAAATCTGCTACATGAAATGAGTAAACCTTGAAATATAAAGATAATTTACACGCTTTGACCAACATTTCCACTACAGTTTTCCAGCATTGTGTTCACTTCTCACCTGAGGACGTAGTTTATGCACACAATGCACTGCGGCTGCGAGTTGCGGCTGTTATAAATGACGGTTCCCTGCGTTTCCACCCAGACGTAGCCTCCGCTCTTAGCCAGCATACGATACTGCCCGCTGACCGCCTGCCCCTTGGTGCACACTGCAGAGAGAGCGAGAGAAAAAGGTGTACCAGTTATTTGACGGCTCGAGGCAATGCAAGAATGAAACTGAGCCACCTGTTTGTGATCACGCCCGCAGTAATGATGGTTTTATGTCGTCTTGTCTTTATTTTAAAGTAATGATCTGATCGTATTCACACATGATCTTTTGTGCAGCAGAAACTGTGTTTTGCAAAAAATAAAAATAAGAGAGTTTCTCTTTTGTGTGTCTTTCTCTGTATTTTCTTACTTTTTGATGATTTCTTTGGATTTAAAATGAGGAATATGTGCTCCGCTACAGGCTACGACCACTACAACCCCTTCAGTTTATGAAACCCTCTCACAGACCTTTGAATAATGTCAAAAATATCATCACTCAGCTAAAGCAATTAAGAACTCAACATCTACAGCACTTGAGGGGGTTGGATAACACGTGTTGTGACTCATGGGAGCCGTATTTATTGAATGCTGACAAAGTTATCAACGTTTGATCTTGTGTAAATTTATGAAGTGCTGTCCTGTGCAGTAATACAGAACACACTGAACAGTCTTCTCAGAAGGAAATACCTCGAGGACTGAACGCTAAAGAGGCTAAACTTCAGTCTGTTAATGTCAGTGACACAAATACTGTTAACGAAGACCTGCTGTATGAACTGTATCTTGGTTTTTTGCTATTTACATTGATAACTATTGAATTATTCATGAAATATGTTCATTTTGAGAGCCGTTGAAATTGACTAAACGCTGGTGAGCAGGAAGAAATTGGATGTTTGACTTTGAGCAGAGAAGGAGATGTGCTGGCTGCGGTCCAGAGTTCAGCACTGGCGTGGGAAAGGAGCAGGACTGTGGTCAGAGAGTGTACATAAGGCCAGTGACTCTGTGTGTGTGTGTGTGTGTGTGTGTGTGTGTGTGTGTGTGTGTGTGAAGTGTGTTCTGAGAGAGCTCAGAGTGACATTACATGTTGCACAGAACGCTGTTAGCATGTGCTGATTGACAGGCTGGTCACGTTGGCCGTGAGAGCCGGTCGCCTGTGTGTGTGTGTGTGTGTGACAGATACAGAGCCCTTTTATCAGCCAACTAACGACAGTGGACACTATAGATGATTAAAACCAGAAGGAGAGGAACATACACACACACAAAAAGACACAATCGATCAAATCCTAAAAACTAAAATCAAATTAGTTCCTTCATCTTATTTTTTTGTTTAGTTTATTTTGTAAGATTTTTGTTACCAAAATTTCCAGAACATTTCTAAAATGAATTAAACTGCATTAGTAACACGATAATGTCAAAATCTAGAGGCCAAATTTGAAATAAAATGGATATTAATACTAAAATAATGTGTACTGAGTGTAAAAAAAATCCTTAATTTGTCACTTTATTTTATTTTTTAAGTCTTTTTGTCAGTAAAGTAAAATTTAAATAAAAAAGGTTTTCTTCTAAACACCAGGATCCTATTTTTACAGAAATATAAGAGCAATGCTGTAGATAAGACGTGTGTTTTTGAAGTGTATACACACACACACCCATAATGCTGCAGGAGTGTTTTTAAGGAACTAAATTACCACTTTTCCTCTTGTACTGTCACTGCTGTTCAAAGCCTCTAATGGTTTCGCACTGTCAGTGGAGAGAAAAACCATGACACTTCAGAGCCTTGTTAACACACACGCACACACACACACACACACACAGTGGTCATTAGACTGTAATAGAGGCCACCTGGTCCCTGTCTGCTGTGTTTGTCACAGCAGATGTGCAAACCTCATCAGGCCATCAGTGGCTATGCTTGATTTAATAAAGACATCTTAATACCATGCTCCTGCTCTGTACACACACACACACACACACACACACATAAACAGACATAAATATATTACCACACACATCTATAGGAACTAAAATCTTAGAAAAAGAACAGGCCTCATATTCAGAATTAGTAAAAACTTAAATGTACGTGAGTTTTAATCACATTATTATAATCATTGCTAACGTGCTGTATTGTAGCTACCTCACATAAATTATTAGCTAATTAACATAACCAGCTTTATTAATGAGCTTGTTTATATCAATACTGCATTAAACTATATTTATAGAGCCGACTGGATTTTGAAGCATGCACTTGTGGTGGTATTTTATTTTGGCGAGTCTTGCAGGACCCACTCTGATGTTAAATGATCTTATGAGCATTGACTAATGATTGACTAATTGGTCCTTTGGATGGATTTATTTATTCTGATCTTTTTGAATCCTGAATTACTGAACAAATATTTAAAATTATTGGTGTTCATGGTGGTCACCTTATTTAACTGCATTTTCACCATATTTTGGATCCATTTAGTCATTTATGCCCCTGAATGTGTGTGCATGAATGTGTGTGCATTTTGCGAGCTTACAGTTGTGGTGGCTCTTGGTGACGCTGTCTGAGTCGAGGGCGTGGTAAAAGTCGTAGACCGAGCGGCCCAGGAGATCCTCGGGAGTGTAACCCATCAACTCTGTGACCCTGCAACACACACACACAGAAAGAGTTAACAGTGGACAGCTTTTCTTTAACTTTTCTGTTGTGGTTCCCTGTCCTGAACTCGTGCACTTCACACACCATTTGTAAATCAAACAGAGAGGTGAGCGGACGTCCAAAAATAAGAATTGTTCACATTCTCTGTCTCTGCTAACTCCCCGTGTTTCTGGGAATGGCTAATCTCTCCCTGTCACTCTCGTCACAAGTTCACTTTGTTAATGAGGATTTTTTTTTTTTTTGCTGGCTTTCAGTTACCTAATTTCAAAATCCCCCTTTTTCCCCCCTTTTATTTTTCTCCAGCTATATTGCTCTCCAGCAATAAACAGGCTTTTGGGTGCAAATTACAGGATTACAGTAATCTGATTACCAAAAGATGAGGCATTCAGGAGCACTACGTTACTTGCAGTTCTCACCATGTTAACGCCAAACGCACTTGGTTAAATTTTAACTGGGTTGTAAATCAAACAATTAGACCAAGGGGCATGTGTGGGAGAGAGTTTCCACAACAGACCGAGAACATAATGTACATCAACGACAGGAAATGACCCCCCCGAACGCAAGGTTTTATGGGTATAAGGAGACCAGCGAGGGTAAACTGGGACAAAGAGCGCAGACAAGTCATTCATACTTAGCCTAAATCAAAGCATCGGAAATGTGATTTTATTTGAGACCTTAAATCTTTGAGCGTCAGAGGATAAACAGTCTGTTTGTGAGCGAATGTGACGGCTGTGTATGAGCTCAGCAATCCCATCTTAAATCACTTTTACTGTAAATGTCATCTTGTGTTTGGAGAAAAATAAGTAATAAGGAGTGTGTTGTTGCAGAATAATACCATACTACTTTTTAAAGGACTCCCATCTCCTGTCTCACTTTGGTAAAATACTTTACAACACTATGCATTTTTTTAAATCACAGTAGTGGTGAGGTTAAATTTTGCATCCTGTTCATGATATTATTCTTATTTTCTAGTGTAATTGTAAGTTGATGAACAGTTGCAAACATTAAACCATCACCAGCATTAATTCAGGGACCTGTTTGATTTTTTTCTGCATGTTTACTGCTTAACTGCACATAATTAATAATTAATAGTTAATATTATTTTCTAACTTAACCTCCAAAATATGATTGAATGCACACACACATCTGCATTTCAAAATTAAAATTTGTTTTAATCAACTTATCAGACTCTACATTTCTCTCACTGTTTAAATGGAAACAACATTAAGTCAAGTTACGATAAGAACGTGGCAACGATCATTTTCATTATCTTTGATTGATGATATTTTTTAATGAACTGCAGCTCTCGCAGCCTCGCTGACAAAAATGAACGACTGCAAGCTTCCCAGTTATCTCCTTCATCGATCATCTATCGCTGAAGTTGTTGATTGCACATTCCCGGAAAGAAAATCCTGGAATTTTTTGTAAAAAAAATGTGAATCATGAAGATAAATTGTAGACTATCGAGCAGGATGAAGATGAACAATCTGCGGATAATAATGTGCTGTGTGGATTTGTTGGAAGGAATGATTCAAAAAAAGGAGAGAGAGAGAGACACTCAGAGAGAGACACGCCTCAGAGTGGAGGGAGGGCAGAGAAAACAAGAGAGAGGAGGTACATCTTAAAGTAAAATGAGGTGATTACAGAGTGAGCGAAAAGAGGAGAAAGTGAATCAAGGACAGGAGCAAAGAAAGGAAAAGATGGAAAAAACAAATGATGAAAAAAGTCCCGCTGCAGAACGGAGGAGAGCTGTACTAAAAAAAAAAAAAAAAAAAAAAAAAAAGGAGAAAGAAAACATAATCATATCCAAGTGTGGCTGCAGCTAAAATAGCATCGAATTATAATAATGATGATTATAATGATGATGGTTGCTGGCTCAAGACCCCCACGACACACAATCCTACAACATGTGACCTTTTCCTCGTCCATTTTTGCTTTTTTCCTCAGCCACAACTTTTTCTTCCTTTTTACTTACATCTATTTAAAAAATATACTTTTTCATCTCTGTTTTTATTTTTTATTTAAAGTACACATACGATAACAAGACTGAAAGAAGAAGGAAAAAAATATTTCACGGTGAGGATGTTCTTCCCTTATACGGCCTGAAGAATGAATGAAGAAGTATGAGTCATATTTTTATTATCTCCACATATTACCCGCCCAACATCGCTGCATTATGGTTGTAAATCCATAACATGCACTCCCAAAGAAGATAATAGTACTTATCGTGGGTTTAATATGGTGATATTTCCGAGCTGCACCTGAAGGCAGCATAACTATCTGTCGCCGTCAGGAGGACAAAGCTGAATCCAACGCAGGGTGTCCAAACTTCACCACATTTTTTGATGTTCTTATCAGCGTGTCTGGACTCGCTGATCACAGTCTTCGATCACAGTCACTGTTAAATGACCTTCACCCCTCCCTGCTCGTTCATCACACAAAAATATCTGATCTGAGTAAGAACAGCTCAGCTTCATGACCACACCTGCAAATAAGAAAGTCTGCTGTTCTTCTAACCACTCAACTTAACTGAATCCACCTAAAAATGCTGTATTACTGGTAATAAAGTTCTTTAATTTAATGAAAAAAATCTCCTGTTCAGCAGATTTAATTATGAGTTCAGTTTAACGACAGGATGATTCGTTTTGTTCAGATTCATTTAGAGTTGAGACTGTCATTTTTACACTAAAATAAGTAGAAACTTTTCTCTAACTTACCCTTTCTATATTGCTTTTATTGAAATAAAGTTCATTAAAATAATTTCAGCTTCAAAATAATTTTCTGCTTCATTTAGTTAATTTCATTATTTCATATTATTTTATGAAGCTTTTGTTTATCAATTTTGACAATAATTTTCCATCATTTTATGTTTAACAGTATCAGTAACACAGACGGCTGTGTTTTTCATCAGATAATAACTTTTACAAGAGTTTTAAACCAATCATGTGAACTTCAGGATGGCTTCAGTGTTTCCACAGAAGTCTCTTTCCTTCTCTGCTCCCTCTCTTTCTTTGTCTCTCCTTTTCCCTACTCGACCTCTCACACTGCCAGACATGAGCTAAAGAAACTTTTTGTCCCTTCCCCTAATGAGTCTAAGTCCCCGCTGAGCCAGGAGGGCGACCCACCTACAATAAACTCATTTGCGTAATTGGAGAGAAGATTTGGGCAGCTATTAAATTGCACCAAAAAGGCGAAAAAAAAAAAAAGAAAGAAAAATGGGTCCTTGTTTGTAGCGCAGTCACGCACAGACGTGTGCACGCAATACACTTTTCCTCCAAAAGGAACCTTTGTCCTGCATGAGCAACTTGATAAGATTACAGGTCTGTGAGCATGTGCTTGTGTAACTTTGACAATGCCGTGACAGCATCTTCTTAAGATTATAACGCTCCATCTCTGGCCTGCCTTTTTTCCCCACTGACATCCCTGCCAAGTCAAACGGACTCAATCAACACACCGCAATCAGTCAAAAAATTCTTGTGTTTGTGTGAGAGAGTGTGTGTGTGCTGTATTTTAAGTGCTGTGTTTTAACTGGCAGCGCTCCACAAAAAAATGCACTGATGTTCTTTAAAGTCTCTGTAATTATTTTTTTCTGTCATCTGTCAAGTCGTAACTTTTGGTTTCAGGCTCAAAAATGTTTTGTTTTTTGTTTTTTATATGCACACAACTGAAAATTGAGAATTTGTTTTTTATTGCTTGTAATTGCTAATTTTAAGTATTAACTTAATTTTAATAAAGATGTATGTGCATGCATGTATGTCTGGTAGTTTAGTAGTATTAAGAATTATTTAGGACCATGAGACAGTGATGTACTCAGGCTGCGTGCATGTCACTGTGTCTGTGTGTCCGCCCACCTGTCGTCGCAGTAGGTGAACTTCATGTCCATGCTGTGTCTGCTCAGGAAGGTCTTGCTGTCCAGCGGCGTGTCGATGTTGGACGGGTGTGGGATGGGTTCGCACATCAGGACAGCGCAGGTGAGCGGCGGCTCCTTGAAGCCGCAGAGGCCTCGCGGGGAGCAGCTGTTGTACATCTTCAGGTGTCCGGTGCAGTGCAGCACCTAGAGGGAGCGACAGGAGGAAGAAAAGGAACGAACATGGGCTGTGAAATAAAGCTGAAGGTCACGTGTTGGTGGCGTCTGATGTTTTTGTGTCGTTAGCAGCTGATATTCACCTGACTGCATGGTCTTAACATTCGCTGTCATGGAAAAAAACTCTTCAGGGAAATGAATCTGTCTTTGCACATTATGGGTTCTTTACTATTTTTTACACAACCATGTTTATTACTCATCTTGTATTCATCTTTATTTTTACTCTTTTGTTTTAACAGGGGTTGATGGGTCATTAAATCAGGAGAGCAGAACAAAAATATTCTGTAATTTATTTTTTCAATACTTTGGTATAATGTCTGCCTTTCCTTGTAAATAACATGATGACTTTATCTCATCAGGCCTTTAAATTTTTTAAATGTATCAACCTGAGAAGTACAAACTACTCTTTAGATAACTGCTCACAAAACATATTCAACCTGTGATGAGGCTGAAACTGCAATCACAAGTTGTGTGAGTGAGTCTGTACAGAAATGTACTGGATGTTTTTCATAACCAAACCTGCACACATGCAATGTGAAGATGTTGCAGATGTGTTGGCTCTCTTACCTTCCAGCTGGCTGATTTGAGGTTGACGGTGCGTCCTCTGTTGGTCACCGTGCATTTCATCCTCATGAAGAAGTCTCGCTCGGTGCTCAGCTCTTTGCATTTTTTACCGAAGCTGCTGCCTGAAACACAAACAGACAACAGATATACAGTGTTATTCTACAGTGTGATACCACAAAGTCATCATCTGTTGGTGATAAATTCACAAAACTGGACATTTATGTTCTAAGTGTTGTCATAAATAATCATTTCATGAAGGAAGTTAAATGCTATATTGTACAATTTTCCTGTCAAATGATGTAGATTGACTTTTAAGGAGCACTTTTCCTGATGGTGCCTTCAAAGGCTTTAAAATTTCTCACTTTTTTGTGCTTTGTCTTTGCAACTTTCACACTGAACCTTCACTTTAATTCTTTTTGTACTTTGAAGATCAGAGACAACACATACACACGTAAAGTATTCCAACAAAAATGTTGGAATACTTTACGTGTGAGTAATAAAAAAATACCATCAAAAAAATGACTTAACCTTTTTTCCCTAATATGAATAATGACTTAATTGGAGCCAAGTCACGTAATTGCTGCTTGTTGCTGCAGTCACATAATTCTGATTACAGTCGATTTTCTTTTTTTTGTGGAAAAATGAACAAAAAGTCAAAGTCAACCCTCCACTAATCTGCGTTTCATGTGACTGGGAAAGCAGTCAAGGTTTAGACAGGCTGACGTCTCTCCGACACACACACACACACACAGAACATGATACTGGGCCAAGTTGTTACATCACAAGGTCAAAGTTCATTCCCCGGAGCTGCAGCCACAAGGCGAAGTGTTGAAGTGTGTCTTTTGTCAACCTCCACGCTCACAAGTGTTTCTTTATATAAAGTTAAATTTAAAGTGAACAAACAATGAAAAATATATATCTACCAACAGAAGAAAAACGTGTTTGTGTGTTAAAGGGAAAAAGGGACTATAAAATATTAAGTGTTGTTCCGCTTGTGTGTTTTGTGGCCGCTGCTGATAAGAGTTTTCAACCACAGCTTAGTGAGCGCAGTCGTGTGTGTGTGTGTGTGTGTGAGTGAGTGAAAGAGATTTTTTTTCTCATGTCAAGTCAGTTACACTCAGTTAGTCAGCCAGTTATTCTCCATTGTTGCACAGTTGTATTGGTGTTTCTTTTCAAAATAAAAGCCCTGCAGTAAGCATATATAAGTGACTCTGCTGCAGACTCTGTATCACACCACGTTCACTATCAGTTCCTCTCTCGCTCTTTTGGTGTCTTTCCTCGACTCGTCCTCCTCCAGCTCACGGCTTCTTATCGTTGCCTTTCCCTCGGCTCTGCACACATGCACACAGCAGCTCCCACACATTCACACACACACACACACACACACACACACACTCATCTACTATATGTCTCTTTAGGTTCCTCTCTATATGGTCTCTGACCTTCTGTTCTGGACATTTGTTCATGAGATAAATATTATATAACATCCTCCATAGATGTTTTTTTTGTTGTTTTACTTTTGAATAATCACTCTCCCACAAACAAAAGGGTGCTGAATGTTACAGCGACGTATAATGATGATTTAGAGGCCCCAAAGCTGAACATTATAGATATTACTGCTTTAGAGAGCCACTCTTGAGAAGGTTCAGGCGATAGAGATGTCCATGAGTCTGTCAAACACTTTGGTGCAAGATAACAGCTGACGAGGTTTTCATGAAGCTTTCTTTGGATGTTCGCTGTCCCCTGATGATCAAACACAACCATGACCTCCTGACCTTTCCTCTAATGACACCAACAGCTCAACATTTGTCAGAAATTTAATATTGAACATAAAAAAACAAAGCAAAGTACATGTTAGAGTAAAAGGCACTTCAAATGTTGTATGAATATAAATTCACTTTACAAAGAAAAGCAATAACAAATGTAAAAAAGTAAGTATGTAAAAAAAGGTGGATTCAAGAGAACAAAACATTCTGTTTATCAAAGAAAGTGTCTGAGTTTGATTTTAAAACCTTATTAATCATCTTTAGAGACAAAACTGACACTTCCTTGATTGTTTGTGGTAAGATCAGGTGACAACAATTAATTCAAAAAAACTATATTAGTGTATTTCTCCATGCACAGTCAAATGTTGCTTAACTATTATTCAGTTCAAGAAAATAAATACAGGTTAGATAATGAAACGATAAACGCTTGATGAGTCATGTAAAAGTATTAGCAGTCCATCTATGGTTGGTATTTGTTTATTCCATCATGCAGTGTGAATTATATTTTTACTAACTGTACTATTTTAAAACTAAAAGTAAATTGTTGGACCACTGATTGTACAAATAAATGATAAATTAATGAATGTCCAACTTAGCAAAAAGAAATAGAGAAATGTCCACAAATTGGTGGCCAAATGACACTACTGAGCGCAGGTATATATTCATAAAATCATAAAATAACTCTTAACACAATCAAATCCGGTGATTAAATGAGACTTCCATTTATCTAGTTGTGACTGCAGAGTAAAGACAGCAAAATCTGCTTGCTCATTCATTTTGAATCTGATCTCAAGACCTACTTTTTCTTCTTCAGGCATTTTGTTTAAGCTCTCATATGCCCTGGTTTGTTCTTATGTTATTTTTCACACTCTTGCTTATATTTGAAGGTAATTCGATTATATTCTTTATGTTTATTCATTTTTTTAAATTGCAAACTACTTAAAATTCACCTTGATAAAAATAAATAATGATTTTTTTCTGAGGTTTACTCGAGCTCGGTTGTTTGCATGTTTCTGTTCTGGAAATTTCCTGTTCTCAGGCCTCAGCGTCAGTCTTGCACACAACGCATGTCATAATCCAACACACACACTCTTTTATGGTCAGATATGAATCACCCCATTGTTCTAGTTACTTTTCTAGAGATAATAAGACTCTTTGAGTAAAGAGTCAATCAGGGTGACTGTAAGATTTTATTGTGAAACTGTTGTAAGGAGGTAAACTCAGGAATGAGGATGTACTGTATGTGGGAAGAGGTGTGTGTGTGTGTGTGTGTGTGTGTGTGTGTGCGTGCTGACCATTTGTCTTCAGGCTGAGATTTTCTCTGATCTCCTCGTGGTCACATGGATGGGTGAAGTCAAAAATGCTGTGACCAGTGAGATCCACCTGAAAAGAAAAGGAAACTATGTGAGATAGAAAATGAAAAAATTATTTGATTCAAACATTTTTACATTCACACGTTCGTCCTGTTTTTTTTTTTTTTTTGCAGTAGCTGGCCTCAACGCTCTGCTGCAGGTTTACACGCTTACACGTTGTGTTTTTTGTTTCTGGCAGCAGCAACAGTGGTTTGTTTGAGATAAAAACACGAAGAAGAAGAAGAAGAAGAAGAAGAAGAAGAAGAAGAAGAAGAAGGGGCTGTGAGCTCCAGCGATGACGTGCCAACGACAGAAAGTGTGTCACCTCGAGAAAACGTGCTCCACAATTCACAGTCGACTTCACCTCCTCCGTCGTTTGCTTTTTCAAGTCGGTGCCAGAGAGTAAAAAAAAACGCTGAGTGTGTTGGGAGCTGAACCTCAGCGTGGCCTGAACACACACTGCTGGCATGAGAGGTATTTCTCACAAACACAACAAGCTCGTCCGACTGACAGTTTACATCCACGTCTCTGAATACGACTGTCCCTCGTCTGCCTGGTTAATGTCTTATAATCATTTATATTAGCGAACAGAATTAAATATAATGGGTTAATGTCTTAATAATGATTTACATCTGATAACAGAGAGATATTCAAAATTAATGAATGTAATGTTTGTATGATCAATAATACTTAAATCAAATGCTGCCAATTTTACCGAAGTAAGATATGATAATTATGTAATATGAAGTAATATTTCAGAGCCACAGCTAATTATTTTCCACTTTGAGTCAGGACAGGACCAATTTTAGTGTTTTTATCTTGTTTCATGCTTGAGTTTTTTGTTTTAGTCATTTCTTTTTCTTGTTTTGTGAATATTTCATTTTACTGATGTGTCACTTTATATGTATGTTGTTTAAGAATCAAATTAAATCAATAACATGAAAAAAAGGACTAAATGTAATCATGTGTTTAACAGACTTGGGTTCCTTTTCAGTAAATGTTGTAGTATAAAGGTGATCTTGAGGTGATAATAAAAGATATCATACAATATAAAAGGCTTTATTGTCTGATGCCATGTGACATCAAAGACTTTCGAAACACGCGAGCTCTCTGAAACGTGTATTTCTTGTCTTCGTTTATTCTAAATTTGCCTCATCATCTATTGTGTAATTTCTTATTTTGTGCTGCTGTGTTTTTCCACAGGCTGTTAAACGTGAGAGGCTCCTCTTCGTCACTTTTAATGGGGGCTGTGTTCGAAAAACGAGCGCCCGTCTGCACCTGTTTGCTTTCTTTTTTCTATTTCTGGTGCTCTCTTAGCGGCAGTGTACCTGCGTGAGCCCCATGAATTTGCTGATGTTCTCCGACAGGAATATCATGTCGCCATCGGACGTTACCACGGTGATGAAGCCCTCCAGAGACTTCAGGTACAGACTGTCCATCTGTCCGTCCTCGTCGGCATCACTGCTGCTGCTGCAGCCTGAAGAGAGAGACAGAAAACAAGATGGGTTACACACACTGTGTCCACGCTGATCATAAATTATATCATTGTAAATGTGTGTGTGTGTTTCTGTGTGTGTGTCAGGCCTCTTGTTTTCCTTCTTGAAGCTTTGGATCGGGGCCAAAACAAACCAGTGCAGCTTCTTCCTCCGTCTCGGACCACTCCTGATCCCCGACCCCGACAAGTTACACTCAAAACTGCACAAACTTTCATAATAAGTGTCTTTTTACACGTAACTTACACAATTAATGCAATTATGTTCAAATAAGAAAAAACACAGTATCCAAACATTTATACAAAGAGACTCCAGCGTGTCCAAGTGTGTGTGTGTTTGATTGTGTGTGTGTGTGTGTGTGTGGATGGCGGCTTCACGCCGAACAAAGCCCAGTAGCCAATGGGGGTGGAGGCACTCGCAATTCCTCCAGTGTGCTTCCCTGAGATAAGAGAGGCCAGTTCTCAAGGCCCCTCGGCGAGGCCTGGGGCTCGAGTTTGGAGCCGGCCAGCCCAGATAGCATTAACCCCAGGGGGGAGCTTTCTCATGGGCCCCGGGGAAGCTGGGGGGAGGGTGGGGGGGACTCTGTGGGTCAGTCCACAGAGCAGCAGCACCTTTGGCCTACATACTTAGCTGCGATTACCAGTCATTTGGACTGAGCTGCACTTTTCTTCTCTCCGTTGTTCTTTGGTTGCGTAACCGCCCTTGTTTCAAAATAAAAGCGTGCAGAAACGAGTGTCTGATAGAGACAGCTGCTGTTCTGATGATCATTTCCTCTCCTGTTTTTTTTCTCACATCGGTTCTCTTGTGCTGGACAGAAAGAAGTGACGGGACGGTGGCGTCATACGAGACTCTCACAGTGAGTCAGGACACCATGTGACTGATTCAGGGTGAGATTTCATTTTTCTTTTACCTTCCTCTCTTTCTCTGTTTGTAATAACAGCTCATCCCTGTGAAAAGACAAACTTCAGGGTGTGTGAGGAAACTGCAAGAGGAAACTCTGTTAGCGTCATCGGCTCTCTGCTCCGCACCACATCTCATCTGATGATCAACAAACTAAAATTTCATGTTTTATACCTCAAATTTCACGACAAAAAACATAAAAAGAAAGATTTCAGTGTCACTAATCATCTTATCATGAGCTAAAAGAGTAAAAACAGCCAGTTGAAGATCATATTATGATATATTATTACAACCAAGGTCATTAAAACAGAATGGTCCTCTTGCAGTGAAGAATCACATTCAGTACAAATGGTCACATAATGTTTAAGCCGTCCCGCCAGCAGTGCATTAAGACTTATTGGAAGCTGTGTTGTTTTACTTTGGACTGATGAGCAGTTCATTTTTTTTAAATTCAAGTTGGCCTTATCTATGACCTTTAGCTCCTTCAGCTGTGAAAACAGAATAAAGAATAGAAATGTGAAATAAATAATAATGTCAACTATAGTGGTGACTTTGAATATAAAGTAGTTATAAATAATTCTTATTTTGCATTTTCATGGATTTCAATTTCCATTTTTGCATGTTTTGAACAAGACTTCATGCAAAAAAAACACCAGAAATGAATTAATCACAATTTTGTATTTTTATGGAAACACTGAAGGCTCTTTGGTCACTCGATGGTGAATTTTTCCACTTTTAAAGAAGTGCTTGTTCCAAGTCTTTGTGCTAATCTCCATAAAATCATCTTTGAACTGCAGCATCTCTGTGGACAAACAGATTAAACTGATATCGGTCTTCTGATACCACCTTGGTCCAATTTTGCAAATAACTCATAATAATATAATTTCACAATATTTTCTAATCCAAGTTAAATCAAACTTGAACTAATCAGTTAGAAATGAAACTCCATCAGATTTTGAGTTGTTCCTGCTCAGCACATCGCTGTTTTTCTCCCTTACTGAGCTCATACATAAGGATGAGGAGTTACATAAGGAAGGTGTTCCCTACGGCGGCTTGCATATGTGCCTTTGGGTGCATATACAGTTTGTGCCAGTGTGTGTGTGTGTGTGTGTGTGTATGTGTGTGTGTGTGTGTGTGTGTTTGCATGAGAGTGTGCAGGCTGTTGCAGCATGTTTGGCGCCAAGGCAGACGGGTGTTATGGCTAGCAGGGGTAATGCCAGCACCCGCCGAACGATGGGCTGAGCTCCTCGCTTCCTCTCCAATCGCTCCCTCCATCACGGAGCAATCAGACCGGCCTGATAACGCAAAATATCTGCTGCTGCATCTCACGGATCTCCCTGTCCTCTCCTCGCCTCCTCACCCACTTCTGTCCTTGCCTTATTCGTCTCCTCCTCATGCTCACCTCCATCACTCCTCCTCCTCCTCTCCATCTCCCAACATGCCCTCCCTCATCTGGGTTTGTCTATTAACTGCTCTACAAGGAATTTCAAGGAATTCCAAGAAATTGTTCTTTTCTTTTTAAAAGCTGAATTTAAAGGGTCATTTCACCCAAAGTTACAAAGGTGAGGTTGGAGGATTGTTCCAAGTAACGGACGACATTGCTTTAAATATAATTAGCTTTGAGTTTCAGTTTAGCTTCATTTTGTCGGGGCGGCAGAGGTAGATATCTCAAAATCTTGGAACATGAAACTGAAACTATCTGCAGAACGACATACCGCCAGGTATAAGCAAGAAAACATGCAAGAAAAAATGTTCTCTTTTACCCCTTAAGTCAACAAAAGACACTGTTATACAAAAAGTTTACAGCAGCACTTAGGTTTGGCAAATAATGAAAACATGGTATTTAATTTAAAGCAGCTTATTTTTATGATCACAAAAAGATTTATATGTATTAATATACAACCTTTTTGTCCACCTGTGATTATTATATGCTGTCATTTTGAGCTGCATTTATCTGTATTAAAAGGCGACGTATAAATAAACACGGTTATCGAGAGTGATTGATTCATTTTCTGATTGATGCCATAGAAATATGAAGTTGTGGTCGTCTTTGTTTAAGGAAGCGTTGTTTGTATGCGGCGCTGTTTTCCCCAGCACACAATGCAACGTTTATAAAAAGACAATAAGTAGGCCAACGAAAGTTACATAAGAAATGAAAAACAGGAGAATAAAATGGAAGCTGGCAGTGTAAAAGACTTACAAATATGCTTCAGCTCTCCTATTAATCAGCATACTTTCCTGCTCCGCCGACAGCTGTTAGCACAATGGCTTGTTGAGCAGCCAATTATTGTTCAGTGCCACATAACTTGATTTTAAATTACAGATCACGATCAGATTAAGTTTCAGGATAAAATCTCGTCAGTTTTCCCACACACAATACAACAATGTGGTCCTAAGAAGGGTTAAAAAGTAAATAGAGATGGAGAGTTTTGTTGTACTCCCTTTAATCTTTTAATTCAATGGTAATATAAAAAATATTGCTTAATGCAAGTTTAACTATTTTCTGATAAAATAAGGAACAGATCTGACTGTAAATGAAGCGCAGAGGGAGTTTAATGGTGTTCAGGTGTCGAGGACTGAAGTGAAACCTGAACGCACAAACAGTTCCAGCAACTCTTAAAAAGGAAAAATAAGCCGTTTTTTTTTTTTTTTCTTCAAGCTGACATTGCTTTGGTTGTTTAATTTTCGCCGTTCTCAGATCTCGCTTCAAGACACCGACGCAGTGGAGGAATTCCAGAACAATAGGTCTGTTTCTTTGTCGAGCTTCCTCAGCTGCTAATTTTAAATGAGACAGGAGGAAGGAGAAGAAGTGCAAAGAAAGGGGTCCAACAAATACCTTCCTACCTCACTGGACAATTAGTCATACATACCAACACACACACACACACACTCATAAGTCTATCATGTCAGAGAACTGGCTGGAGGCGGCCGTCCACCATTTGCATATTTTCCTCTCGCGTAACACGTTTAAATGCTCCTGCTGCAGCTTTCATGTGTTTTTGTGTGGTTTGGGGTCTTTACCTGTGGCGAGCAGCTTGCGTGTGCGCAGGAAGCTGATGGCCAGCCTCATGATGGAGGCCTTGTCCAGGTGAGAGCTGACGCTGTGGGGCAAAGGCAGCTGGTGAGCGAGGTCGTAGAAAACCTCCGTCTCTTTGCTGCGCCTGCAGCGAGCCGCATCCCGAGACTTCTCCTTACGCCGCTCTGAGCTGCTTCTGCACACAAAACACAGACAAGAAGACGTCAACACCATCAGTTTGTTTTTGGAGGCTGAAAAGCAGCTGGGTGTTTGATACTTAAACAAATTATTCCTTCAGAAACTTTTATATTTGTGCCACACTTTGCTCACAGACAGACCCACTGTTGTTCCCCGGTGCAGGAGTAATTTGTTGCGTATTATTTTACACTTTTATTGGCATCATACTCACCAAAAATTCCCATAACTGCCTGCGCTGTCTTTCCTCTTTAACACTGCACAAACTGCAGCGTTAAGAACCAAATGTCATAAATCCTCATGTGATTTGAAAAGCACCAAGTGTGAGTGGCCGCAGTTTCACGGTCAGTGTCACTGAGGTTCACTCACAAGCTGAAGCACAATCAGCTTTTCAGAATAAATACAGGGAAGTGTTGTGTTCTCTATAAAATCAAAGTCACCTGCCACTGTTTTCCAGTGATTAAGCTACACTTCAGCTACTGAGCATTTCTGAGAAAAATGTTCCCAGTAACATCTAAAGTAATATTTCAGATTGTTGGACAATATGTAGAACTGATTTTTCACTATGACTGATTATTAGGTCAAAAATAAAGTTAATTCTGAACATTAAGATGTTTATTCAGACAGAACCACACTGTGTTTTAAGGCCAATTCTTTCATTTCTTATTGCACAATGTCAGATTTTCAGGGTATATAAACTGTGTTGTATTCTTTGAGACTTTTTCAGATGTGCATGAGAAGCGTCACTCAGTATATTTCACAGATGCAAACGCCAACTACACACACACTCTTGTACAAACTGTCCCAGAAGAAAGTTTACTTACAACACCCCCAAACACCACAGGTAGTCGATACTGACTGACACACTGCAACATCAACTGCTTGTGGTGAGAAAAACCACACAACCAGAGACGAAGTCAGAACAAGTGAGTTTGAGGACATTTTGTCTGTCTGTCTGTCTGTCTGTCAGTCTGACAGGTGGGGATCTCCCTGTCAGACGTGCAGCAGGAAACCAGTTTGACGATCAGAAACTATTTTACTGCCGACATTCAGTAAAGTTTTCTGTACTTGATGCTGAGGACACAATTTTAAAAACGTTAAGACACCTCGGCCCACTTTTAAGGAGTCATGACAGTATATCACTTAATCCACTGAAAGCTTTCTTTAACATGGTTAAATACTCTTTTGGTTTAAGCCATTTACTGAGTCTAAGACTGAATACACACTAAGTTCATATGTTGTGTTTTAATCTCTAAAATGATTTAAAAAGAACTATTTCAACATTAATATTACTAAAGCCAAATATGTGTTGTTCCAAAACTCAGGTACAGAAAAGTTATAGTCTTAATCTCAGGTGACTCATGGCTGTGTCCAGTTTCGTGTGTTTGTTTGCTCTTTGTGTTCATTTTGATTTGGATTGAGCAAGACCTATTGAGTAAAACATAATTTGAGCAAACAGAGGAGGAAGCTACGTGTTTGGAGTCCAGCCACCAAACACACGTATGAGGGTAATAGCTTTTAATAAACAAGCATTTGGATTTTAAAAAAAAGGAACCTTGAAGTGGACAACCGCTTAAAGACGTGGAACCGGGTCATTATTTTCATTTCCTCTGGTTAATTCAGTTGCTGTGTGAAGAATAGAGCTTTTTGGCCAAAATAATATTGTCTGGAGATAAAAACATTTATTCCAGCTATCAAACTGCAAACCACAAAATCTTGTCTTCAGGCTCATTTCAGAGCAAAGACCTACAGAAGGCAATCTGAGTGATTTTCCAAGGAAACGCTTTCTTTTTCTGGCCCTGTGCTCCAAAACTAAACGAGTCAGATTTTGATATCAAAGCTCAAACAGATAGACAGTCCAGAAGTTCAGTCTGGTCCAAGAGAGCAGCACAACAAACCATATTAGGACATGGCACATGGAGTTTGGATTTCTCTGGGTTCTGTCTCACGTTCATACGTAAGAACACTCTTTCGGCCTCAGCGTGTTTGCTGAAGTTGTTCACCGCACGTTCAGTTTTATAGGAAAAGACCGCAAAGCAAACAGAAGCAGGACGAAGAATTACTACCAGAACACCACAGGAGGAACACGGTGGATCGTAAATATTAACGGCACCGTGAACATGAACAAAAGCTGTGTTTAAATCCTCTTCATTGTTTCAGAGCTGCAGCATCACGAGCAGCAAACAGTGGAGAAGCCTGAAGTTTGCATGCATGACATCACTATGTATTTCACAGATAATACAGGCATGCACAGATGACCGATGCAAATATATGTCAGGTTGCGTTGGGATTTGATGCAGCTGTGCAGGTGTGGTGGCAGCCAAAAGCAACAACACAAGAAAAGTGATGATGTGGACTCAGGTGAAAATCTTTGCAGGAGCTAACTAACCACACAGTGCGACACAGACACAAATACCACATTAATACAAATACTGCTAAATTACAGGGGGGGATGTGGAGCGGGGTTTTCACACAACATGCACAACAGTTATCAGGTGATTTTTCTGTCATCAGGACAACAACAGAGTTGTAAGAGTCACTGCAGGACTCATAAAGATTTCATGAGTCCCATGAGGAGGATTAAAGAGTCTGCAAGCCACATTTCACTGAAAGGATGGTGCTGTTATAACACAAGATTCAACAGTTTGTGGTTAAAAACATCTCCCTGAACAAAGAGCTGTTCAACTTCTGATCTGTCTGCAGGCTCTACGATGATGATAAGGTCAAAAACCACAACATGATGAGGCGTGGCTCTACTCTGCTGAACTCCACATGCCCTCCCTCCGCGGTGAGACGATGCTCTTTATCACAGAGAGGATCGTACCTGAACCTGTTAACCTGCTAACCTGCAACACGCATGACCAGAAAACAGGACGAACAGACAAACACTTTGGCAATAAAACACCAAATGACTACTGGAGCTGATGTGCAAAACTACGGAAGATTTAAAATCAACAAAGAAAATAATTACATGCTAAAACAAGTATTTTTTCAAGTTATTTGCCTTTTCTCTTTCAAACTGGCGGCGCTCAAACACCTGAAAACGTCATTCACAGAGAAGAATCTTTCTGTGTGAGCTTAGAAAATTTATCCTAAACAACTGCGCTGCAAAACCTCAAGCCAAATGTTAAATGTGTGTGTGTTTTCTTTATGTTTACATACGAATAATTTGCATTTTCAAATACTATACAGAGCACTGACTTTCACCTGGTGCACATTTACTGGCACTGTTACGTTTCTGCTGCAGGTGGTGTGACGTTCGGATATTTAAACATGTGGCTCAAAGTGTGTTTTTAATTTTGAACCAAGAACACAACCAGCCCAACAATACACTTCGTCACTGCCAAGATTAACAACACACACAGTTATATATGTGTTTCTGGAGGCTTCGGTCCCTTTGGAACCGCGGAGGCCATGTTGTAAAGAGGCTGACATGTTCTCCTGTCCTGCTGCACCTTAAAGGCCAAAAACAGCTGAAAACATCACATTTCAGTCCATATAAACGGCTAAAAATCGAACCTGCTGACCAAAAATCATTCGCTTCACATCAGCAGCATTCAGCTTGGTGGTTCAGATTTAAAAATCACAGTTTCCCCTCAGGCTACTGTCGAGAAACGCAACGACAACGACAATCAAACATGCAAACTGACATTAAGGACGGGTCGGCGTACAATTAACAGGAAAGGCAGAGCACAGAAGCACCATTATCTTATCTCATCGAGTGTATGTCCCATCAGTGCGTCTCCCTGCTCGTCTCTCTGCCGCTTAAACTCATTAACCCCAACTGAAAATCACCCAAAGCCTCATTACTGATGAGCCAGCAGACAGCAGAGCAGACACCGACTGCTTCCACTCAATCAAGTCAACCGGAGCAGCTAACTTCAACCAGCGCCTGAACGTGTGTGTGTGTGTGTGTGTGTGTCAGTCTGCAGTGCCACTCTTTGATTGTCTGGGGCCATTGTTGCTTCAGTCAGGTCCAGCAGCACTGACTATTCAGGATCAGGATATGAAACAATGGGAGTCACAGACAGCGCTTCATCAGGGCACCGAGCCCTCTGATGTACTCTGCTAACCCTCACAGCACGCACACGCACACACACACACACACACACACATACACAGCAGAGGTCAGAGGTGCTGAATAGTTAGTGTTGAGGTGCAGCTGCAGTTTTTACTTCTGAGAGTTCTTCCTTCTCTTTGTCTGAAAACCATCAACGTAAAAGCTAAAACTGATCTTCTATTTCAGGAGTTGTTCAAAGTATAAAAAGCATCAAGAATCACTGTGTGTATTTATCTGGAAAAAACATCCTCAGTCTTATTTATTAGCTTAAACGATGAAAATGAAACCCTAAAAAGGTGCACAGACAGTCAGAGACTTTGGGAGGACGACAGCTTTGGTTTGAACGTCGAGAGAGGTCGATGCGAAACAAAGTTAAGAGACGAAAGCATCGACAACTGGAGAGCTCAACTAGTGATTATTCATTATTGTTATTATGGATCATCCCCCAGTCAATAAGGCTATTAAATTACAATTTAAATTACACTATTTCTGTATTGTATTGTATATATTTTTTGTTTATTTCATTGCTGAGGTTATTATTTATTTTAGTTCTATTTTTCTTTTGCACACATGGTCTCTCTTTCTAAAATAATTTTTGAGGAGCCGGAGACTACTCCATGTAATAGCTGTGCATATGATAATAAATTAAATCTTGAATCTCTATTGATTGATCGTTTCGTCTATAAAAATGGTGAAAAAATATCGATCACAACTTCGCAGAGGCCAAGGTGATGTTTTTAACCATCTTCTTTGTTCCCAAACTATTCGGCTTACAGAGATCTACTTAATTGAGGAGGTGGAACAAGATTATATTTGGTCTTTTTTGCCACTTTTTCAAAAGAAAAAATGATTTTAATCACCAAAATCCACCTCAGGATTCTCGTGATCCCGTTAATTCTCTGACCTACTTCACTGATCTGCTGCAGGCCGACGGGTCACTGAGCTCTTCTGATCAGAGTTGAACCTGAACTTTCAAGCTGAGTCTTTCTCGACTTCAGGTCTGTGTGCGTCTTTAAAAACAGCCCCTGAACCACAGTACCTGTTTAGACCTGCCTTTGTTTGGCTGCCTCGCTCTCATATTGTGCCTGTGTTTTTTTCTTATTGTGACGCAGTTGGTGACGTCCGATAGAAACGTGCTGTATAAATAAACTTCGCTTCGGAGTTCTCCTTTGGTGGCGAAGAGACACATTTGACAAGACACAAACAGTCTGGGGCTGCAGAGGGCACCGAGTTCATGCAATCAAGCCATGTGGAAAATACAGAAAGTATCTGAGATCAGCCGATTACTGTTCCCGTCCATTTCAACTCATCCCTGTAAGAGTTGGACACTTTTCAAACATCCCCCAACACTTGGACGGCTTTGAGGGCCAGATTCTTTTTATTTTTTAAGAATATTTGTAAGATTTTTTTGTCCTTTTTGAGCCAGAGAGAGTCGGGTGGGTGTGTGATGATCAGTATCTCATTATCATCACTTTGATCAGCTTACTGCTGCGTGATCAGAAAATATTTCACCTTCTTTGTGTGTTCAGTTAATAACATAAGAAGGAACCATCAGCATGTAAAGTGAAAATTACTGTTATCTTACTACAACTTTCAGCTTGTAAGTGATGTTAACAGGTTAAAACTTTGTGATTAAACTTTTTTTATATTCTGACAAAAAATCCAGTTTAAAGTACTTTATTTTGTTAGAAACATGAAGGAGAAAATATTCGCTGTGCCACCAACACACCACCTGCAGCTGTGGTGCAGCAGATTCACAGACAACCTCACATTCCCCTGTGGATAACAAACTGAGGTCATCTGAGGTCTGAAGGGATTAACTGGGAGGAAAGAAGTGGAAGTGGACAGAATGAAATAACAATAAGATTTACTGATATACAGCATCTGGGAGAGAAACCGAACTACAGACGGTTCATTAACGCGGATCACTGGTTCAGCTGAACTAACGACGACTAACAAAAAGACATTCTGCATCAAATCTGGCCACCATTTATCTGTTCTGCTCTGTTGAGTGAAATGAAATGAAAACAACAAAGCATATGAGAGGAAAGGAAATCTAAGAAATGACGCATTTTCTGACTGACTGGGAGTCACACAAGAAGATTAAGTTCTGTTTCATGTCCAGGATTTAGAAATCCTGCAGGGCAAATACTCACATATTTTCAGTCAATTTCTGTGTGACATAAAACATCTGTCTCCGTCTGTCCTCTCCATGCAATGACCCGCAGGTGTGTGTGCATGTGTGTGTGTCAGCGAGCCTGACGGTCATTCATAAATAAAACTGCCAATAGTGAACACAAGCTTCGTGACACACTATTTCAACTGCAGCACATTAGAGATATGTCACCAGTGCACACCATGCCTGTCACAACAGTGTCTTGTGATGATTAAAAAGGTCACACACACACACACACACACACAAATATATACTTAATACACGGGGGACAACGCCGCCTCTTCTCAGCTGCTGCTGGCAGACATCCTCCTGGATTGGTCCTCTGCCCTCCAGAACACGAAGAAAAACAAATAAACCGGAGGTCAAACATACCACAACCCAAGTCACCTCAGTGCCTTCAGCCTGACACACCACCCCGCCGGCCAAACACACAACCAAAACACACACACACACACACACACACACTGGTAACGTACACACAAAAGATTCAACTCAACCATCGAAATGCAGAGAAAAAACTCAAATCCGAATCCCAAAAATAGAATGAAAAAGTGCACATATTGACTTCCCCCTTATCTGAAATCAAACATGAACCACAAGATGATGTAAAAGCAGAGATAACATTCTTTGTTCTGCTCTGATTCATTGGCACATCTCAACGCTGCTTTTAGATCTGTGAGAATAGCAACCTGAGCCGGGCCGATGCGGGCTGCCAGCTATTTTCATCATCCTGCACTCACGCAAACGCTGCACGCGTTGCGCTAAAATGGGATGTGAAGTCCTCCTGCAGCCTGCCGGGACCATCAGCGTGTGTTTGTCCTCTTTACGCTGGTTTAGTTTCCTTATTGTAGCTGTTGCGGTCTGACAGTCAGATATCAGCGGCAGGTAGACAGAGACTGTATTTTTACTTGAGTATTTCCATTTTCTGCTCCTTTAAACTTCCACACACTATATTTCAGAGGGAAACTTTATTCTTGCTTACAACACAACAAACTGTGAGAGATTATTAAACCAGTTTCCCAACTTTCATGGCTTATGAGCGCTTAAAAAGGAAGCTCATGTTTCACCTGTTTATGAGCTGTTTGCACTTTCACTCTAAACTTCATTTAATTAACTTTCTTTAACTGCAATTGTACTTTTTTTGCACAACCAACCAAGTCAATTATTATATTTTTATATTATATAATTGACATTATAATATTATTATATTTATGATATTTCTAACTTGACGTAATTGCTTTGCTCATATTTTTTTTCCTTCTCTACTATGTTTATATTTGTTTTGCACCAGCATATCAAGACAAATTCCTCATATGAGAAACCTGCTTGGCAATAAACTTGATTTCTGTGTCTAAAATTATTGTAATTATTAGAGGAGAGGACCACTGGATAAACTGAAGACTCAAGTACTTTTGATAGTTTTGATACTTGTTCTGACAATACATACTTCTGTACTTTTACTTGTGTAGGATTTTAAATGTAGAGATCTGACTTGAGTATTTTAACACTGTCGTACTGGTATTTTTACTTTAAGTATTCAAGTATTTCTTCCACCACTGATGGAGCGATGAACAGAAGGAGAAAGAGTGAGACGGGTAGAAAAAACATAGCTGGCATTCTGAAACCTGTGTGACAGAAGTAACGCTGTCACTCTAAACCACAGCAAGCGGCAAGGCCTGTTTGCACACACACACACATTAAAATACTGTAGTGAGTGCTACCTAATTGCACTTTGTCTTTGTTCACACCTCAAATAAAAAAGAGCAGACACGAGTCAACACGTTCTGATTGGCTGGGTACCAATTATTGATCAGTAGTGTTGTCAATAAACAGAAAGTGATCTGTGTTGAATCAGTTAATCAAGTGAGCCTTGATTACTGTGACTCATCTTGTCTGTGGAATAAAAGCTCAAATGTTTGTTCAAATGATTGTTTCAGTTCATTTTGATGATAATTTTCATTCTTGTTTAAAGATGAAACATTAATGATCTTGAAGGAAGCTGATTTATAGAAAAACAGTGTTGGTGCACTTCCAGATTTTTCCTCTTCCTCTTCCTCTTCCTCTTTCAGTGTAATTTCACTGACATTTTAACAGACAAATTAAAGTTGGATTATAATCATTAAAAGACAGAATACATCATTTTAATTGGCTTAAATGACATACGACACACCCACAGTTTATCACATTAAACACATTTAACAGTATATAAATCAGTTTTTTTTTTTTATCATAAGGTGCAGCTGATGTTTCTCACTTTTACTGAGGTCTAATAACAGGCTTTGCACTCATCAATCAGCATCACCCACCCGCCCATGAGGCCGCGTCAGGTCTGAACAACGCCGCTGAGTCGAAAGTTTTTTCTACCTGAAGTGTGCTTCAATTAGCTCACAGGCAAAGTAAACTGAATTTTTCTTTTTTCTCCAGCTTTTTTAATCCCTTCTCTCTCTGTGTTCGTCCACATCAGACTAATCTGGATGCACTGACAGGTTAATCACAAATCAAACTAACAAAAGATCAGATGTTACTCAGCTCTCAGGATCAGGCCAAATCTTTGCAAAAGAAACAATAAAGAGAGGAGAGAGCTGCGACATATTGTGTGTGTTCCTCTCTCTGCTGGCAGTAATGAGACTGTTGATACAGTTTCGCCTGCAGCGCTCTCTGTCTGCGCCGCACAAAGCTTCATCTGTTTGTATCTGCATGCAAACACAAGGAGATAAAGTGCGTGTTGTTCAGGATTATCGGACGCTGCATCAGCGCTCGAGTACTAATGTAAGAAAATTGCTTCGTGCACATTATTCGTAACTGTAAGATGACACGCAAAAACAAAGACACTTTACGTTATTCGAGAAGCACTGACTGAATTATTTCTACTTTTGTGTTGCTGCTTTTCATCTTTTCTCTTTATACTTTAAGTCATTTTCTTATCTTGTATGCAAAGTTTTAGTTAAAGTCTAGACTCAGCTGTCAGGTTTTGTCAGGCTACATTCAAACATACAGAAACACACGTTAACTCCTGGTGTTCATGTGCTTGTTGTGAAAACAGGAGAAGATTTGCTTATAGGAAACAGATCCTGCAACCAGAGCAGGTGTCGGGCTGTGTGTGTGTGTGTCTGTGGCGGCAGCACAGGTACTCCAAATTCATAACAGCTCTCCACGGATCATTTGCTCTCCTGCTCGGAAACTGGAAATGTTCTCATCAGCTTCTCGTTGTTTCCATCTCGGCCACCGATCTGATCACGCTCACAGATCTGCAGATTTTGTCGTCGTTGACCAAAGCCTGAACATGTGACCTCGCCTTAACCTGCTCTGAAGTCAACGAGCCTGCAGGTTTGAAGATCAGATTCGCTTCAGTCTCAGTTTAGCCTCCCAAAAAAAAAAAAAAAAAAAAAAGGGAAGTTGCTCGCCTATAACTCAAACAAAAAGGGAAAAACGACCACTTCCAAAGACCTTTTATAGATTTCATATATGTAACTGAACACATACAGAAACAGAAAATTAAATGATCTGTATCTCAATCTGTACCCAGCCTCTCAAAATACCTGCGCTCATGGCAGCTTCTGTGAGATCCAGACGATCAGTGTGCAGAATCATGCACATTTATCTTTTCTGTCTCCTGAAGGACCTGCACTATTACATATGTGTGTATATACAGATGTCCACTTAAATTAAGTGAGAAAAGAAGGAAGGTACGGCTCAAACAGATGAATCAAAAACAACCTGTATCTGGAGAAAACCTACAACTTACAACTTTTCTTTAAGAAACAAAAGTGAAATATTAATAAAGAAATATTTGCATTGTGGTGACTGAAAGTTGTTCAAATTCTTTCATTTTCTAAACCTTTAATAACTTTAATTTCAAGGCGTAAAGTCCCTGAAACATGGAAAAGTAATAATGAATTAAAGTGGAATTTAAAGGGGGATTCACATTTTCTCTTTTCCATTAAAAGAATAGTTAGCTGCCTATATAAATTCAGTCATGTAATCATTCCTCCTGTTCATGCTAACAATAAAAACCTCCTTTCCCTTCAGAGGAAGTGACAGAATCTACAGTCCTCCATCTGTTCAAAAGTTTATCTGAGGCTTATGAGGCTTCAGACAGGCTTGAAAAATGTGCATCTCCCTTTAACAAAACAAATCTTAGACTGAATCTAATACCAAGTGATTTATTTTGACAGCCACTGTTTCCTGTGCACTTCCTAAAATGATGGATGGCCCCTTTACTTATATCACATTCATGTTTGTGTATTTTATGGTTGTTCGTTCTGAATAAAAAAAGAGATTATTTTCCACTATAAAGATGGTTTAGGATCAGAAAAGGCCAAAGAGTCTGCCCACGCCCAAAAACACACACACACACACACACACACACACACACACCTTTCCTTGCTTACAGTGGGTCTTCCTGTAGTTGTGGCGCCTGGCCGAACACAAACACAGAGCAACAATACAGTACTGGCTAATCTGTGATCCTGAGGAACATAGAGTTCTGGAAACACAGCCAAACACACACACACTAACACACACACACACACACTAACACACACACGGCCGAACAAACAGCTATCCCAGACAGGGGCCCCGACTTCGGCTCAATCAGGGGAAGAACGATGCAGGAGATTGCTGATGATTCTGATAGTCCATGAAAGAGAGGCACACACACACATACACGCACGCACACACACACACACACACACACACACACACACACACACTCTGGCACAAACAAACAAACCCGCCCACGCCACGCTGATGGTCGGGATAGACTGGCTGATTGAAAGAGGCACAGAGGGGTGAGAGCTCCAGGCGGTGCAGAGACAGAGAGGGAGACCACAGGTGGTGTGAGGGAGGTCAGCTGACCGGACTGAGACCCTCCGTCAGAATACAAAACAAGCTGCACGGCCCGGATTTAAACACACAAACTCCCAGAGATAAAAATATAAGGCACAAATCTGCTGGTGCATTTAAAACTGTCAGTGTTAAGGGTTATTTTGGGAGGGAAATACTGAAAAAAAGTTTGTTTGCATGTTCTCATCAAAAGTATATGTTTGCAGATCTCAGTGAAACTAGCCTGATAACAAAAACAAAGTTTGTTAACGTCACTTTTTTTTGGCTCCACTGAGGTCGGAGTCCAAACTTTTAAATGCTCCTAGACCTCAGATGTCTCCAAACATCTAATCACATCAAAATCTGGATAAATACCACTAAGGTTGAGTCAGAAAACTTGTATATTTTTATAACCGAAACCTTTAAACAGCTTCAAGACTGCACCAAAATAAAGATTTAACAGATATAAGATATATATTTTTTATGTAAGAGCCAACCACAAGTGTGCATCATATGAATGCACAATGTGATGAAACGATCAAACTATTTCTATTTTTAGCAGGCAATATGGAAAAATAAACTTCATAGCATTATAAATATGTGATATTATATTTATCAAACTGTTTTATTCTAATGTGTTAGCTTCTTTTGTGTTTTACAAAAGGAAAAAAGTTAAGTAAGTTTTTTTATTCAGGTAGACAGTCGTGAAGTCTAAATGTGGGAAGTGTGTCAACATGAGAGCTGACTAACGTGATGATTTCACAAGTAGAACAAAGGTGAGCTGGAGACACATGAGTCAGCGGTTTTAGGTGACAGACAGCACCTGTGGCCTGACGCTGTCGAAATGTTGAAATGTTTTCTGTTTGCTTTTTAGTTTAATCTGTCCATTTTGATTTTCAGCAAAATAAAGTCAAAATACAAACATCTCTCTGTAGTGGAAACTTTGGAGCTTTGTAGTTTCTGCATCCACGAATAAAAAAAAATAAAATAAAAAAAACAGGTTTGTGCTGCTTCATAGTGATAAAAGCACATTTTCTTTAAAAGCTGTGCACTACTTGAGTTTCAGGGGAGAGCTGCGGAGATGTGACGAAGGAGAAAGCTGTCTTTCATCGGTCCTCGTGTCCTGAAATGCAAACTGAAAACTAAGTGTAATCTGTAGGAAAGGATTACAGGGACTTACAGAGAGAGGAATGCAGGTCCTGTACTGTTTTTCACTTTGTCACCGCGCTCGCTGAGGCTTCTGTATGGATTTCATTTCATTTTGCAACGCGGTGAAAGTACAAAGATGTGGATGTTGAAGATACTGTAATTTATTTCTCTTTATTCATGATGTCTAGACAGCATCTAATTTTTTCCTTTACTTTTATAGGTGTATTTTTCTTTCCACTCGCTTACTGTCTGCTGAACTCTTCTATTCATTCTGCATGTTTCTTATTTTCTTTGTATTTTTCTAATTCATGTTCTACTTTTTTACCGTTGTTCTTCAATTTAAAGTAGAAGCGAGGTCTGTTGCTCGCTGATCCCTCCTGTCACATCTCTTTTATCATCTGGTTTCATGCTGTTGTTTCATGATATGTGTGCACATAAAGAAATTAAAAGTAATCGGTTCAACTTAAAAAACGTGACATAGAGGAGCTCGACAACATAAAGACGACTGAGGGGGAGTCTTGGGGGGACCTGGAGCTTGGCCAGGTGACACTCAGCGGATCGTGGCGTCTGGCCATTTTGGTAGCAGAGGAAGAGGAAGAAGGGGAGCTGGCGTACAGGAAATAGGAAATGGCAAGGAGACAGAGGTCTGAAGGAGGGAGAGAGAGAGAGAGAGAGGGGGGGGGGGGAACAGGCCTGGTCCAATCCAATGACCTCAAAAGATGGAGGAACGGGGGGGAAGGAGGGGGCAACGACAACAAAGCGAGCGGTTTGGGACAAACAGCACAGCTGGCAGTGGAGAATAAATAAGAGCGAATGTGATATGAACGAAAACACACAGAAGAAAAAAAAACAAAGACGGAAAGGTTGGAGGAGGAGGAGTGGGCGGGTGAGAATGAATGAGATAAAAATAACAATGGAAAGATGCAGAAGAGGTTTCCCAGACCACCTCCTCTCCTCCCCTGCTGTTTTCCCCTCGCTGTGCCGGGGCCCCGGGGCCAAAAGGACTCGACTGTACGACTGACCGGGAGCCTCGGGACTCCACGGGGCCTCGAGACGACAAAGTTTTATTTGTACACATTAAAACTGCTTCTCACTCACTGAAGACGCTTTTTAAAACCAGGAGGAGACGCATTTAAAAAATAAAAGAATTGATGCAAACTTTTATGTGTGTTATAAAGGCCTCACAAATCTGATTCTTTGTACTGTTTCTTTATTCCTGGAAGTCTCTAAGCCTCATTTAACTGCAGAGAGATAATATTTTTATTTGCATTTTAGACTCTCTTTGGCAAGCATAAGTTTATTTGCTTTGTCAGATTTACTTCTTGCAGCAGGAAACGATGCATTTTGGAGGACATAAAATCAAGATAACAATCCAGATAAAAGTGCATGCAAATGCACATCCAGTTTTTCTTAGTCTCCTTTAAAAAAAAAAAAAAAAGTATAATTGAGTGAAAATACTTGGTCTGAAAAGTCCTTCCGAATTCACACATACCTCTAAAGTGTGTTTAAAGTCGGCTTTTTACCCTTCAAACGGTGTCTGCTGTCCAACTACTCACTATAAACTACAGAACTACCCTCACAGCTGGGAAACATACTGATCTGTATCTCTATCACTTCTCTACTTAATGACCCCAAGTCTCTCCGGTAAATCTTTTACTCGCTCTGCGCTCTTTAATCTTTTTTTTTTCTTGTCCTGTAGTTCATTATTGTCTGTCCTTATGTTTCTGTCTTCATTTGTCCTCTCACTCATTTACAACCAGAAACAAAACAAAAACAAAAAAAACCCTCTGAATAAGAGATTTAAACCCGAACACAAACAGTAAAGTCTGGAAGCACAAAGACAGATTCTTAAAGCGCAGAAAGACTCATTCAAAACTGACAAACACTCTCAAGTGGCTTTTAGTGTTTCTGCTGATAGAAAGCTGCTGTTTGTTTGAGCTGAAAATGAACTGTAGGGCAAGGAAAGCTCAGTCACAACACGAATACAGTCACAGTTCCTGAGCTGAGTCCAAGTTCATAGTTTGTGGGGTTTTTTTTTTTTGCGAAAGTAACGCATGAGAAAGGTTGTTTTTTTTGAGTTGTCAAACCAAAAGTGAAAACTTCAGTGTTGTTCAAGGTCCACTTTACAGCTTTACCATATGCAAAGTACAACTGTTTTCCCAAAATGATCCAGGAAAATGGGTTGGGGAAATTCCACATCTATTACAGCCTCTAAACAAACTGATTACTCACTCGAAAGAGAAAACTTGGCATGGGATGAAGCATTACTGAACACTGTGTAAAGATCTGCTTTTCTTTCTTGTGATAGTGAAAATATACTATAAAGTTACAGATTTTTCACATATTTAAGAAAGCCACGATCTTTCCCTATCCTTAACCAGGTGCCGTGACCATAAAAAGCCATTATAAGAGCTAACTCATAACTGACTTGTAAAATCACTAAGCAATTTATAAATCAGACGACTGACAGCAAATGATGAGTTTTAGAGAATTAAGCAACTATGCCAACGATTCTCTGGAGTTTTGGACAGTTGGTCACCTGAAGACGTAACCACTGATCGATAAATCAATCAGTGAAGAAAATAATAGTCGATTGCAGGCCAAACGTGAACAGGTACGATTTGGACTTGAATGACTTGAATTGAACTTGGACCCCAAAAGACAAATTTAGGAAGAAATGTTCATAAAACACACACAGATGGATATTGGTGATATTTTCTGATCATATCTCATTATGGATGTGAAATCTGAATCTAACAAGGATTCAAGGATTGTTTATTGTCATTTCAACACAAGTTAAACATGGGATGGAACGAGATTAGCTACCCTGGTCCCGGTGCAAGCCCAAATAAGAATAAATATAAAAGTAGAATAAGTATAAAAAAAGTAGAATAGTACAAAATAAACAAGATAGAATAAGCAAAAATGAGCTAGTGCAAAATGAGTGGATAAATATAAATAAACAGAGTAAACAGAATAAGCTGGCAGATAAAAGTAGTAAAAAGTAAAGTACTTTCTGTTTCGACTCAGAAAAAAAAATGCAAACACTTGAGAACTTCAAAACTGTCATGAAGCACAGCTCTTGAGTTCATGTACTTAATTTTTTCCCATCTCTGAAAACTTTTTTTCTGGTAAATCCACTCATAGTCCTTCCACTTTTAGACGTCCGAGCTTCACTCCCTGCCTCTCTCCTTGCATTCCTCTGTCTTTCAGGGGGCAGGTTGAGCGGCCGCTCTAAGTGGCGTGATGTTTGGGTAGTGTTGGGAGGCTGGGCCGGCTGGGGTTAGCGCACAAAAGAGGCATGACGGCGCTGTGCCAAGCGGGCCTCGGCTCACTGCGACCATGTGAAGCTCTGAGCCGACAGGCCTGAACACAATCAGAGCTGCTCCTGCTCGTCTGTCTTTACTCTCCTCGCTGATTTATGTTCATCTATATCACCTTCACATCCAGCTGATTATCGAGCCGTCTTGTTTAACAACCGCCTGTCCTCCCCCTCTCTTCTCTCCGTCTTGTTTCTGGCAACTTGCTCTCCTCCCCCTCCTCCCTTCTCCTCTCATGAGCCGGACACAAAGATGCCATAAAAAGCTCGTAATAAGAGGCAGCAAACTAAAGAATAAGGAGCTCGACTGAGGAGTTACATTTTAAAGCAAAAGATCAATCAAGTGCTGCAGACTCATCCTTCAACATGCACACCAGCAACACTTCATACAAAAAAAGATGCAGCTCAACCAGGATCAGAGTTTCACAACTGTTGGCTGCAATCCAAAAAAGCTTTTGCATAATTTGTGAAAAAGTGTTTTTTTAAAAAATCTATTTTGAATCATGGGGAATCACGAGCACTCTTTTAAAGAACCTCAACTCTGTCATCCTGTATCCTACAAACTTAATGCAAACCTTAAATGAGTCAGCGGACATGAACATTTATGTCCTACATCATCTTCAATGATAATTTATATTTTATTTTTATTTTTAAAGGGTTAAAGGATTGGTGTGCACAGTTTTTCTCTCAGAGTCAGATGACACTTCATGCTCATCTTTTCTGCAAAACCAGAAACTAAAGCAGAGTGTGAAAGTTTGTTTTTGAGGCGACACCTGAACAAACTGTGAGATGGAGTTGAAGGTTGTATAAAATGCTAGTAAGTGGACCTTGAGTTAAAATGTTTTTTTAAACAGGGAAAATGGAGTTGTAATGTTCAGCAAAGCCTCCACTGATTACTAATGATCTTAACCAAGATGGACACAACAAGACGACACATCATTATTCACACACACCTGTACTGACTACAGGTAAGATAAAGAAGATGGTATCACTGAAGACACCGGGGTCAGCGGTCACGATGGTAACAGTAAATGGTTTTATCTTTAATGTACTGACTCATTATGCAGGTACGAAGGGTCACTATCGTACATTTATTGCTCACAATATAATACACCCACATTATTTGAAGAATATAGAAAGAAAAAACAGCGACAGTGGGATATTTTTTATGTTTTTAGGCATGAATGCACATAACTACATCTTACTTTTTTACAAGATGAAATGAAAAAAGGCTAGACGAGGATGCATAGCGACAGTAAATCATAGCTTTCAGGTTTCTGTATTGCCATGCTGTACTCAAATATACTTTTACACCCTGACTGACTATGATATTGGTGAGAGGTCTCAGAAAGAGACAGAAAATATACCCAAATGGATCAATCTCTCCACAGTCATGTAATGTATATCTTCCTGGCAGCTGCCCTGGACTCTGACCTTTGGACATTGTTTCCAGTGGAATCACATGTTGAAAGAAGCGAGTGGGGCTTCCTCACGGGCCCACCGCTTATTTCTGGTATCGGCCAGGTGTAAAAATAAAGCTATTTAATGCAGTCAGCGGTGGGAAGGTAACATGAGAGACGCCGCCGATGTAAATGCCAAACGGCGGTAAAGGCCGACTAAAGCTGTGACGAACCACAACAAACACTGGGAGCTGTTTACTGCAGTTAGACTGATCGACAACTGGACATCAGCCAGCGAGCTGTTTTTTTACCTCTGATGTGATAAATGTGGTGCAAATTCTCAATTTACTGTACAACTTATCAGATCAGCCTGACACCTGTGAACTACTTTGGGGAAAAAGTTTTGGCCTCTTTTTCTTTGACGTTGGTCGCCGCTTTTAGCTTAAACTCTGAAGTTTTTACATTTTTGTCTGCAGTTGTGTGTGCGTGTATGAACAGACGCTCCAATCGTGTTGTTATACTCTGATTTAACTTCCATGGCGACGCTGGAAACCTAAAACCTGTCTGATCGCCTGCGTTTGTTTCCTCTCTCACATCAAAATATCGCCACAAATAAACTGACAGGTAAAATATTATCCTAACAACATCATACCTAAAAATTAGGAATGATAATTTCCCTCCAAAAAAGATGCCAATATCACCATTGCTCCCATAATTCACCTGTTTGTTTATTTTCACCTGTGAGTTGTGTTGAGTTTCTGCACGTCAACAGCAAGCCCAGAATATATTTTGTGCGAGCGTGTTAAGAACCTTTTAAAGGTGTGGTCACAGTACCGGTGTCTAAAACCAGCTCGTTCAGCATTCAGATCGTCATCGTGTCGTCATCACACGAGAAGGATTTTGATGCTGACCCATGACACTGGTATGGAAGTCAGCATCCTCACACACCTTTATTTCACGCAACCCTGACTGTTAAACTCTGTCCGGCTTTATACGGACGTTAATGATGAGTCTGATGATGATGAGTCTTCTAATTAATGAATGATGGGTAGGATGTTGAAATCCGGACATATTTCTTCCTGTGTCCTCTTCCAATACAACTTCTCTGCCATACATTCTATTTTTAACTAATATTGGGAGCTTTTTAGGCTTTTTTTATTAGCACATGCAACTTCTATGATCTGACAATTACTTTTTCACTTTGACACACTGTACTGGAACAACTGGTGTCATCTGATCACGTGATTTTGATAATAAGTTCATTATCACTTCATTAATCTGCTCTAAGCTAGTTATGGCTGCTGATAGCTTATTGACCCAACAATTAATTGACTGAACGATGAATCATTAAAAAGGATCAATAATCAATAGTTGCAGACCTGCTATAGCAGAAAAATAGACGAGGATTTAAACACATGCACTCCTTTTATTACTCTGATGTGTCATTATAAAGAAAACAAAAGAGGAAACAACACCTCTGTTACTGTGTATTCTTGCCAGAAAATGTTTTTTTGACAGTCATTATCGACAAAACTTTTCAAACAAAACCTAGAGTTGTCTTTTTAGTAAGTGGACTATCGTATAAAGACATTCCAGGGAGTTCATCGTCTCAAATCAACAGCAGATGTATTAATAAAACTCAACGTGAGACGCTTCATCTCAAATAAACACCGCGCTTGTTTGCCAGGCAGCTGTCATGAATCATACAACTTATCAGAGCAATTATGACTTCCAGGCAGCGGCGGCGACAATGTGCTACTGTATAATACAAAGACAAACACACTGACAGAGGAAAACACACAACGAGTCAACGAGGAGAGGGAAACTGAGCTGAACTCTCACACACTCACACACACAGAGATAGAGAAATACAGAAACACACTCGCAGGCCTCCGTCGCTAAAATGGCCGGTGGCTCTGCGAGGGAAACGCTCCTGGACTCATCTCACTTAATGTCATTTTCTCTCTTTTCTCTTTCACCCTCCTGATGACAGAGAGAGTCCGGCGTCTCTGCCCTCTCAGCCTGATCTCAAATAGCTGCTCTGCACATGTTTATGCCTGATCTGATAGCGGCTGTTAGGACGAGAGTCACAGGGGTGGTGGACCGGACAGACGAGGAGGCGTCAGGCGAACTCTGCTGATTGAAATCAATTTTTACTTTTCTAGTGGTGCAAAAGTTGAAGTAAAGATTATTCTTCTCATTAAAAAGTCCCATTTTCTTTTTTCTACATCTCCTATTCAACACCTTTCTGTGATCTGATTGGAAAGAGGTCATTAAATTGAGCAGGTAAGATGTTATTTCTCTCTCTCTCTTCCTCTCTGACAGGTGTGATTAAGGAGCTGTTATGGTGACACAAACTGGGACAAGCTGGAACCAGTAAAGCATTATTACGCAAGATCAGGCCCATGATCTCATCGCCACCGGTGAACAATTAACAACCCAAAAGCGGGGCGGCACTTGGAGGAAGACACACAGACGACTGAAGAAGTTGTTTAAAAGGGGAGAAACAAATACGAACACATAAAATCACCTGAGAGGTTCAGTGATTTGTGAGTATTTCTCACAGTCGTTCCTTCAGGTGTCTTTTTGCAAATCGTGTGTGACCGGCTGGTTTCAGGACCAAACATCATCATCAGCTGACTAAGCAGACCAAAATTTCACGGCTGCATGAGTGTTAAAGTAAGTCACCAAATATGAAGCAGCAGTAGCAGACCCCCCCCCTCCCAGAGTGCTGGTTGACCAGATGTAATCTCCTTAACAGGAGAGCAGCAGACTCAGCAGCTGCTGCAAGATACCTGCAGCTCGAGAAGTTTCCTGAGCAGGCAGTTGCATATCTGCAGCAATAACAAATTATAAAGGCGCCTGACTTCGCTGTGAAAGGCATCAAAGGTTAACATTATCTCTTGAAAGTGCAGCGTTATTGGAGAATAATGATCAATAGTGTCCTCGCTGTTATTGGTGAGATACGAAGCTTCATCTTTCTGTGTTTTTTTTTAACTGTCTGCTGGACGTCCTCTCTGCAGTGAACTTTTTGTGTCTGCTGAGCCGCACATCCACAAACACAACTAAAGCTTTAACAGGAGAGAGCTCAGGATGGAGAGGGGAGGGGGGATTTATTTGCATTTAAATGCTTATTTATTCTTTTATGAGTAAATCAATAGATCAATGGTATCTTCTCACATCCTCCACCTGTTTGGACTGGACATTGGAGCTTTGCACACATTTTTTTCACCACCAAGAATCACTTTAAAAAAGAGTTTTTGAGTCATGCATTTGTAAGATTGCACGCTCCTCTCAGGCCAAAATCTCTAAACATACCTTTACAAACCACATGCAAGGAGTGCAGCATTTAAAACACACACTTTAAAAGCTTTAAAAATGACAGCAGCCACTATGAGAGAGATTCAGGCCAAGTCACATGCAGCTCTGCAGCAACAGGTCACACACACACTCACATATATTCATAACACACACTCATGAGAGAGAAAGGACACATCTCCTGTCTTACCTCTTCTTCTCCTTCTCGGCTGTCATGTTTTCTTGTTTTTTTCTTTTTGTAATTCCCCGAAAGTCTGAGTTAAGTCCAACTTGAGTTATCAGAGGAGAGAAAATCACGGATCAGTCAGGAGGTCTGCAGGCTGTGAAGCCCACCGGGCTGAGCAGGAGGTGGAGGTGAAGTGAGGGGTGGTGGGGGGGCTCAGGGCCGTACAGTCTCAGAACTGCAACACTGCCTGAGGATTGTACAGCCTCCCACCCATGCAACAGAGAAAAAGCCCTCACACACACTCTCTCTCTCTCACACAGTAATCAGGCTGATCTGTGACAGGAGCCGCCCTGCAGGTTCCGCGTCTCGAAAACTTTCCCCCCCGGTGTCTGGTCTGAAACGGTCCCGGAGCTGCTCGGTGTCTGACCTGGAGCTCAGCTGAGCAGCTGTCCCCGCACCGGCCGCTCTGATTGGCTGGAAGAGCCGCCAGGAAACGCCCCCTTCCCTCCCTCCTCTCGCGGCCCCGCCCCCTCCCTCCTCTTCATACCTGTTTGTCTGATCTGCAACAGGTGTGAGTCTTCAAAATGATGAGGCGACACGTTTGGACGACTTTAAGGTGAAACTGTTTTTTATCACTTTTAAAAAGCATGAAATCCACTGTTAGACAAGTGGTTGATTTAAATTATTCTCCGGCTTCCTCTGAAGTGATAAAAAACTGACTAAACTAAAAAGAACCTGATAAGAAGAATAAAGCAATAAATATTCACCAGCACTATATGGTATATGATTCAGTTTACCCCCTGCAGTGGCCTTATAATGCTATAAGAGAGACTGAGAGTTGGAAATAAGATAACAAGATGACAGACGTTCCCACTATGGACAATCTACAGTTACAGTTTTCATGTGAAAAAGTGAAAATTATTACAGAAAAATGGGCTTTTAGTGGAATTTCTTTACCATTATGTCCATTATGGAAATATTCTTTGGTAAAAAACCCTTAAAATGAGTGTTTGTGAGCAGCACATCATTAAACAGGTGGGGGAAATGAGCAGAAATGGAAATATGATCCATTTGAAAAAGTTGAAAATGCAGTTTTAGCTGAAAGAGTTTGATCTTATTTCTAAATAAAATTCATTATGAAATCCTTCCTTTTTTTAGTGCATCATCACAGGAAACAAGAGACTCAGAGGACATTTTAATACAAACTGCAGGCAGCAGAGGTGCAGTCTCAACAGTGTTTAGGTTGTTGTGTGCAACCCATAATCTAAATTAATTATACACCCATAACAACAACATAATGTGATGCAGCAGTACTAAAAAACAGTACTAAAATATCAAACTGTGTCAGATAAAAGATTCTGCAAATAAAGATAATACACAGCTTACATTACACCCTGCGCACTGAAGAAAATCAATCCTACATTTTGAGCGTATGGACTCACCTTTGGGTCGAATATTATGAAAACTCGTCATTTCTTCTTAATAAAGATATCAAACCTCACCATAGCTTGTGTACTGGGTGTAAAAATGAGCACTGCACAACCAAAAATGATGTGTAGTATTTTAGCAATAGCTTTTTTATCAGCCAAGCACATCATTTTAAAGAACTGGAAACAACAAACCAAACTTTTTTAAGTACGGAGAACAGGTGTAAAGACTTCCTATCAATTATCTGAGAAGATGACGGGACTGATGGACTCGATGCACCCTGGAGCTTTATCTGTCTGTGTGATTAAATCTCTGTCGCTGTTATATTCTGAACCCCTCTGTATGTTGTTAAAACTATTAATTAAAAAATGGTGATGAGTAACTCCTCTTTAAAATGAAATACCAAACAAAGATTTTTGATGGAGGGGAAATTTTAAAGCTCCCCCTTTTTTTTTTTTTTTTCCAACGTGCAAACTCTCCATCGGCTTCTCCTGTTTTATTTTCTTCCTCCTGTGCTCGACAGGAGTTGGACGTGCCCATAATTTAACAGAGTCTTCCTGCAAATTCTGCCCGCGCCCTCGAGAACGACACATAAAAGTGTTATTTGATGTGAAAATTATAAGACTGTGACTTCAAAAAGTCACAAATAGACAGGTTTAGGTACCAAACTGGAGTTTCCTTCCGAGCCTGCAGAGGTTGAACTTATGTGTTGGTCAAAATGCAAGTTTTTAATTGAAGTATTCATTTGGTATCTTATATTTTAGTGCAAGGTCATTTCACTATCGTCTCACTCAGCAGTGGTTTTATTGCAAAGTGTGTTTAGTCTACACTACATGTCTCAACTCCTCAATAGTTTATTGATAATTTAATGAAATAATGAGTTTAAAAAAGACGCCGTCCAATGACAGACCAGCAAGCCGACTGCACCAGACTTTTACTTGACACAGACCTACAAATATAAAGCTTTCTCATCATGAGAAAATCTTACTGTTTAATACGTAAGTGCAGAGTTGTAAAGAGAGGTCGCTCAGAGGGCGCAGTCAGAACGTTTTCCCGGCAGCAGTAATTTACTGGCAGCGTCCACTGAGCTCATTTGTGCAGCTGATTGTCAGGTGTGAAAATAAATGTTAAAAGGTGATGGTGTCTCTCTGCGATGTGTGTTGGACGAGAACTACTGATGTATTTATTTCTTTATTTCTTTATTTACCTGGGCTCACCTGGCTGACGTGGAGTACAGGATGAGGCTTTGTGAGATTATATATTCAGGGAGCAGACGGGCTGAAGCGACCCGCCCTGCGTCACAACTATTGTTGATGTTCTCACTGAGGCCTCCAAGCATTTAGTTTCCCACCGGCGTTCTGCTTAAGAGCAGGTCTCACCACATTTTTCACAGACCCGGGAACAGATAACTGCTTCTGGCATCTAACCTGGCCTTCTCCTGTCAACCTCTCAAATACTTTAGATGGAAAAGATTACTGACGTCGCCAATTTCTCTTCACAAAACTCCCTCTAAGTTAAAGTTTTCTTCAGTGTATGGTAGCGTCACACAGATATATATTCCATCTTTTTGTTTAGTGGGGCCATATTATAATTAAAGTCAAATATTTAAATATAAAAAGAACTACCTTTACATTTATAGCATCTGGTTTATTTAAAATGATTTATCCTGAATCACCAGCATGCAGGATGAGGAGGGTTAAACAGGACACTCAAATAGAAAAGATAAAAAACAAACAGAAGTTTCTCTCTGACATCATGATATTTAATTTGTTTCAGAAATTAAAATACACCTTCACATCCTTTTAAAATACAGTACATTTGGCACGCAGCGCGAAAGAAAAAAAATCAACACAAACACAAATGAAAGGCCTGAAAATTTCATAAAGGAAGAAAAACCACAAGTCAGATGACTAAATATACATACAAAGCTTCACAGATACAGGGACTGCAAATAAAACAGAAAACGTCCACACAGTAATATTCTGCATATGACCCGAGGAAGATCAATAATACTGTTTTCATTGCTTGAAACCGACCTCATGTCACTGTGTCGAGTTTAACTCGACTCACCAACCTGAAACATCGTTGAAAAGGAACTTGAAGTTTCTTTTTCCTCTGCGAGAAATATTAAACTATACTGGATGGAAAATTTGGAAATAGCTTTTGGCATTTAGCATGGAGGACTTGTGGGAGAGGAAGTTCCTTTTTTGGGGTCGGAGTGAGGAAAAAAAATATTTGACATTTTTTTAAAAGACTAAACAAAGCTGCAACAGGAGACACATTAAAAGAGAAGGAAAATGACGGAAACGTGGTAGTTTTTGGAAGTTGGTTCGCAGTTAAACTGTTTAAACAGTCTTAAATCTGCACCGCTATCCATGCATGTATGTATATATGTATGTGTGTGTGTCAAGTGATTGAGTGTCTTCAGCTACGTACATCTTCTACGCTCACTGTACTGCTGCTACAACACCTGTAGTGTTTTTTTCTGCTACACCTGTAGTGTTTTTTTCTGCTACATGTACAGTGATGCTCAGTTGTACTATTTTGCTTTCCTGGTCATCTCGTTCATGACTGAAACCAGGAAGAGTAACTCATTTAAATGTCCTCTGCATGTTTTTATCAGCTGAAACTTTTGCCTCTCTTGTACAAATAACATTTATATGTAAATTTTTAGTGTTAGCGTGCCGCGTTTTCCTTTAAAAGTTTGCGCCACAATGTGTTTCTTCAGCACGTCACACGTTCAAATTGTTGGACTGCGTCATTTAAATAAATCACAGTTTGTTCCTTCAATATGTGTCTGTGTGTGTTTGTGTGTGTGATAGCTACAGTTCATGTTTGGTTATGCTCATGAAAACGTGGCAGCCGCTCACGGTCAAATAGTTTCGATGCTGAAAACGTGTGACTCTTTTTAACCTCTGCACACTCAGAATCAGATTTACAAAATGTCTTCACTGCTCGCTTCCTTCGATCTGAGCGCACAGTTTGGATATATCACACTTTAACTGATACAGCATCTCAAAATGAAGTTTCAGCCTCGTTCTGTAAGCGAACAAAAGCTCCAAGTAAAGCTGATCTGAAGGAGGAGCAGCTGGAGATGGTGCTGATATGACTGCATTGTCGTGTATATTTACTGCATGGATCAGTAAACGTTTCCTCAGGACAAAGATCTGTGCACTAATCATGGAAAGTTTTTCTTAAACAGCTCCGTTCAAACCAAGAACAAATTCATTCATTGTTCATTTTTGATTCATTACTGACTTTCGCCTGTGGACAAATTTCACATCTGACTAAAGAATTCTCTAAGTTGTGCTAAAGATTTATTGAATTAAATCAACGTGTACCAGCTGTACACACACATACCTTTTTTGCTGATATTAGATACCACATATATTTCTTTCCAGGAAACATGTAGGAAATGAAAACGTGTCACCAAATATTTTTTAATTCATCTGAATATATTTTATATTTATTCAAATACTTCAGATGTCACTAAGAATTCGATGAAGCAGAGATAAATTTGAGTCTCCTCGCTCTTTGTGACACAGCAGGCGCCTCACTTTGCACTTTTTCTACTAAATGTGTCTTATAAATGTCACGAGACTTACTGCACTCACTCCACATGTTCTGCTCAACATTATATTTTTTTAAAAAGTATTTTAAATAATGAAGACTGCATGACAGTTGCAGAGGAACACAGTAAGTCACACTGGCTGACTAAAGTTTAATGAAATGTGTGTCGTGTAGAAATAAATCTCTCTTCTAGGAGCCTTTATTTGTCTCTGTACCTAAACATGTGTCTGTGGATCAGGCAAAACAGAAAGAAAGAGACTTAAAAAAGGAAGTGAAATGGAAAAATAACTAAACAAACAAACAAAAAAACAGAGACTCTTTCAGAGTATTGCACATGGAGTTTTCTTGAAGATGTTTGGATTCTACTCAGTTCACCATAAAGTCGCCTCTGGAGTGAGTTTCAATCCGAGGCCTGTTTGCTCATCTGAAGCTTATTTCACCTCCATGTCCAAACAGAGGAGGAGGAACTGATGATCCAGTAAAAAAAAACAAACAAAAAAAAAAACAAACAACAACAACAAAAAAAATGTCTTAAATAAAAAAAAAAAAAAAAACATGACAAACAAAACAACAAGACGAGGGCTCTCCACGAATACACACACACACTAAACGCTGCAGAGCAAATACATTCAGTTGAACACATTCAGTCACGTGTGCGAACACATTCACGTCCGTGAACGACTCCAGTTTTCACGTGGAGTCGCCGCCGGGGTTTGGTTTGTCATGTCAGAAACTGCAGGTTACTGTACACACACACACACACACACACACAGAAGGTATTTCAACGATCAAGTGGTCATGAACGGATTTAAGGAGCTGACCTAGAAAGATTTTGCTTCAGAAGGTACAGTGAGAGCTTTAAGAACAAGGACTTTGAATAAACTGTCTTTTTTTTTTTTTTTTTTTAAGGTCCCACTTGACAATTTCAGATTTTAGCTTGTTATTTATATAGTTGTATGGTTGTTAACATCTCACTACAACAATGGACACTCCCACTGGTGAGCTACTGTAGGTGTGTTAGCTGGCAGCTAATGGTACCATTCGTTTTTTTAATGAAGAACGACGGGAACATCGATGTACTAACAAGCTGAAATATGTGAGAGAAGGAAAAACAGCACAACCTTCTTATTACAGTAAAAGAACTGCCAAGATAAAACTCTTTTTTGGTGCATTTTCTAAAGTTAATACTTAATTTGCCTCAAATTTAAAATAAAGTACTAAGCTTCGAATTTCACCAAGATTTCATCGGGGAAAAAAAGATTTCTTGCATCTCGTTTTGACATGTCTTTTTATAAGGAATAAAGTATTTTCAATACCTTTTTTTTCTTTAAATACAATCATTGGTTCAGTTTTTTTTTTCCATTCACATACATGTTAAGGGAAGAAAAACATTCTTTAAACACAGAGATAGACACAGGATACAGCACGTCATGTACAGAACTGTACTTTCTAGAGGTATGCAACTACGTATGCATGCACACTTGTACACACATTATCTCTCTCACACACACACACACACACATGCCCACAGTAACAACCCATGACCTTACCCGTGTATCAGTTTGAAAACACCCCTCTGAAACACAGATTTTGTCCTCGCTCTGCCTCTCGAGTGAAGGAGCATCGGGTCGTTTCTTACAGTATCTGACCTGCACTCACATGCTGCTGGAGCATATAGTTTGATAGGATATGCACAGATGGACAAACATCAAGAGCACAGAAACCATAAAGAGAGATACAGATGGCCTAGTATAATTCCTGGAGTGGTCAGAACCTGGAAAAGTTCAGGCGGTCTCATTCCAGACGCCGTGTTTCTTTAAATACTGTCTTTTCTTGAATATTGTGTGGCGGTGCGTGTGTATGTGTGTGTGTTGTTGATCGTATGTGAATGTGAATCGCTGTGCACGTCTAGGCCACAGTCTCCTCTCCAAAGTAGGAGAAGCCTTTAAACTCATCTTGGTTGATCTGCTTGACGATGCTGTTGTCCACCGGCGTCAGGACGGGTTCCTCGCGCGTAAAGTCCTGGTCGAAGTTGTTCACATCCCTTTTGGTTTTCTGGAAGAACAAGAGGGAGATGTTTACGAAGAAATCCTTGAACATCATTGGTTTTGGTGGATTTCAGCCTTTGCACACGTGATGATTGGTGGTTTTAGCAGTCTCGGACTAATCACAAGAATATTTTCATTTCAGTTTCTGGTAAAGGTTCTTCAAAGAAACACACACCAGCAGTGAATGCTCTTCTTCACATCAGAACAAAACAACAGTAATGTGCACATTTTAGCCTCTTCTCCTGCAAACCGAATCGATTTTTCTCAGCTGGTTATCTGGTGTGTGTGTGTGTGTGTGTGTGTGTGTGAGTGTGTGAACTCACACGATGCGCGGTTTGAACGGCGGTCTGATCTTCCTCTGCTCCAGCAGCGTCCAGTCAATCTCTCTGAAGAACGGATGGAGCTTAATGGCCTCCTCCAGACCCTGAGCCACCACACAGCCCAGACGCTTGTTGGGACTCTTCGTCATGAACTGAGAAGGAATGAAGGGTTGAAATGAACAGAGAGAAAGAGACAGAGAGAAAAGAAAAGGAGAGAAACAGGCATTCATTTGTCGTTCTCGAGTGAAAGATATCCCATGATATATTATTTGAATAATCAATAATTAAAGTTTAAATCACAGAAGGAAAGGAAAAAAGATGAGTGCCTTGACGCAAATACTTGTATTGTTCAATATTCCAATTCTAATTGTGTTCAAAAGAACGAACGTCATCATTTTGATAAGCTAAAAATACATCATTTTATATGTGTATTTTTTCCCTGATTACAACAGCAGACGGCTCAAACACTGAGGTCACATGTTCACCACAACGGACTAAAAATAGAGAGCATGACGAGCGTCTGCAGGCTGTTCAAGAGGAACTTTCATTGTATCAAAGTAAAAAATCCATATTCAGGGTCAGAGGAGTGAAGCACACACCAGCAGTGTACGACGTGCATCACAACACACACACACCTGTTGCCCACTATTGTTTGTATGGTGAGTCCGAAGAGTTGGTATTCATCAAATTCAAATCTTTTTATGATTGAAATCCAAACAGATCTAGTTCAGGTCTTAAAACTGGCAGTACCAGTCAGGCTATATATAATATATAATATATATATATATATATATATATATATATATATATATCTAAGTATGAAAGTATAAGAGTGTTATGTTTATTTTGACTTCAGAAGATGTAAAGTAAATGGAGACTTTGGTTCTCAGAAAGCTATACTCCTCATAAAAACCCAGTTAAGGTTTTATAAACTAGGTCAGATTTGTTTCGCTATATATAAATAATGGAGCCATAATAAAATACCTCATTTGTTTTACATTTTCCTCAAGGTTATTTCAAGTACTTGATGTATGAGTTGTAAACAGGCTGCTTGCCCATTAGACTGAGCTGAGAGAGTTTATCACGTGACCCGAAGGTCTTAAGCTGGATGACGTGTCCAATCAGAGCCGAGTGCCGGTCAAGTGACTGGTCAGAATCCAAGACACTGTCCAACATAAACACACACACTTTCCCACCAGGCTTTGCAGTCAAACTGCATTAACAGCCAAGGTAAACGCAAGTTGTGATGGAAAAATTGGACAAACAAATAAACGTATCATCACACACACACACATACAACCAACAAGTCATGGAAACACATAGAGGGAATTGTTCGTGTTGTTCCATGTGGAGGATCAGGAAACACGGATCAACTTATGGCACCAAGAAAAAAAAGATGATTCCTCTCTCACGTGTGTCTGTGAGAAAGAGACTAAACGAGGAGAAAGACAGCAGATGGAGACAAAAAGACAATAACAGAAGAGAAAAAACAAAGACCTGATACATGGATGGAAAGACATCAACCAGTTTGGGTCCTTTTTTGGATCCTTAATTTGGATCATTAAGAGCCCATTAGTCCATTAAACTCATTAAATCCCTGGATATCATTTGATTTCTTTCAAATGCGTGAGTCAATCCTCATAACAAAACTACATTTTTTTTGGAAAACACAAGGACAAAGCAAGTAAAAACAATGGAAAACTTGATACGACCATGTGTGATTTAGAGAAAATGAGGCTCTGAGAGTCTGCTGATACTGGAGAATATCTGAAAAGCCTGATGAACAGCAGATGCAACAAAAAGACGAATACGTTTTTAAGATACTTCAGCAAATCCAGCAGTCTTGAGTCTGAGTTTTAAGAGTTGATATTAGTTTATCATACCATTGACATTGCAGTTTGCAGTGATTAGAGCCAGAACTAGAAACAGTGAGATGACTTTACAAATCTGTTCCTCACTAACATGCCATGCCATGTCATGCCATGACATATGCTAATTTTGTATTTGTGGAACTGTCCAGAAACTTCACCACAGTTAGAACTTAACTGATCTCGTATTAACGATCTCGTATTACACAAATCTGTGGAATAGGAAGTGGACTAAAAAGTGCTTATCACCATTATTTAGTGACCAATAGTTCCTGTGTAAAAGCCTTTAAAATAGTATGGGCCTGTCAGTTCTGCACTGGCACTTACAACACATGCTCATTTCTGTTGCAGGGAAAAAGCACAAAAAGTAAACCATCACAAAAACCCCTCCCCAGCCACACGTCCTGCAAACTGACCGCTTTAAGGATGGACACAGCCTCCTTGCTGAGCCAGACCGGGTAGAGGACGTCATCATGGAGGATGGACTCAAACAGGTCGTCTTCGTTATCGGCTTCAAACGGTGGCTGTCCTGCCATCATTTCATACATCAGCACCCCCAGAGCCCACCAGTCCACTGAAGGGCCATAATCCAGCTCCTGAAGGATCTAATCACACATAAAAAAGAAGAGACTTAGAAACGGATAAGTAGGGTTGTGTGAAAAGCATGAACATGTAAAATGATTCAACTGAAATGTGATTCTTGCACGCTTACATTATTTCGGGGATTGAACTTAATTTTTTGCATTTATTTATAAAAAAAAAGTTCTGTCACATCAAGAACTTCCCAACAAAAGAGGAACATTTTTCTCTTCAATCTCCATCTTAGCATAACATCAAAAAGTAGAGTGTCATCAGCAAACAGCAACACTGAACTTGTCTTTCCACAAAAACAAATATGTACATTTATATGTGTGCGTTTGTGGGTGTGGATGTTGTTTGTGTGTCTGAGGTCACCTCAGGTGCGATGTAATCTGGCGTCCCACAGAAGGTGGTGGTGGTGACTCCACTGAGGATCCCTTCCTTGCACATGCCGAAGTCCGCCAGCTTACAGTGACCCTCTGCATCCAACAGTATGTTGTCCAGCTTTAAGTCTCTGCAGAGCAAGAGGGTTGTAAACATGAAAAGCAGGACTAGCAAAGGAAATTAAAAATATTCTATGTATGCTGAAAGAAATTACATTATCAATAAGTTATTAGACATTGTAAGAATTTCCCTAAATGGACACACACAAAAGCTTTTAATTATTTCAAATTTTGAATATTGCCGCACAGTATTTCTTAGTGTTTCAAGATACTACAGTAGTGAACCTGTCTTTGAGGAGGGGGACAAATGTTTAGGAGGGGGATGGAGAGGGGAACAAACCTGGGGAAGGAGAGAAAAGTGAGCGTTGAATTACAGAAAGAGATGGAGGGAGAGAGAGAGCAGTCTGAGAGATAAAAGCAGCAGTGTTGAGAGATGACAGGGTTGGTCGTGAATGCAGCCGCTCTGGGCTTGATGGTTGATCGCTACAAAAATGTCAACATCTCCTCGATGTAGCCGATGCAACCATTCAGCCTGAGGTGTTTTCAAAAATACAGCCGCCCTAACAAGCCAGAGAGGAGATGGAGCATGTGTGTGCGTGTTTCTGAAGTCGAGAGCTTATGCAACTGTTCTGTTTTTACAAGCCCCAAAAATAAAAAAGGCAGCTTAACAATCCTGTTTGAGCGCTGCTGTTGAAAAGTGTGTTCTTGTCTGTCCCGTCATGCCTTGCTCTAACTTGAACTGTAGAAAGTTAAGGTGAAAAAGTGCTGATTATGCACTGACGAGTATATTTGTTTTTTTTTTTGCAACCTCGAACAAGTAAATTTGCTTTTTCAGATACATTGAGACAAGTACAAAATATTTTTCTGGTTTTGCGTTTTTCTGGTACTGTTTGTGTTACTCTATCAAAATTAGACTGGTTTTGAAATCATAAAACATGCACCAATAATTTTCTATGTTATGTTTTTAAAGATATATAAAGAAAGCACAGCTATGAAGCAGTAAATGTTTTAACTCTAAGTTGTGAAATGTTTTAACAAGCAAATCCTGAATGGAAGTTTTTACAGTGAAGTTTTTGGAACAACCTGACAATTTCAGAAATGCTCACCAAATCAATTTCTAATTTTAAATCTGATTTTAAAAAGTTAAACAACATAAACTACATATATTCACTAAAATATGTCATTCACGCATTACGCTCGGTACATCAAGTTTTCTGTGGCAGGTATCTGGATCTCGTGCAAAGTTAAAACATGAATGATATGTTAATGACCCTCAAGTTTCGAGGAAGAATAACTTCACATGTCAGATGCAGTGGAGCTTGACAGCTGGCTCTCAACCAAGTTTTTACTTAATGGTTCATGTTAAGGTCAACTTTAAGTAATCCTGTGTTTTAATGTTTTTTTGCTCACAAAAAGAGCATTCACTCTAGAAGGCTGAACTAGACTAAAATTTTCATACATTTCTATATATTTACTTGCTTATGTTTGTTGAGGTATGTTTGGTTTTATTTGTGTGAACTCTGCACATGAACACTTTCATTACACTGAGCTCCCATAAACAACCACAGTTTTGTACTGTGGAGCAGCTGGGGACTGTGCCTTGCTAAAAAGCACATTGATGGCTTCATGTTTGGGAAGGAAAAAGAAAAAGCAGCACTTTGTTCTGTATTTCCCCAGATGAAAAATTAAGCTGGCAACCCTCCGGCTGCCTGTTTGCATATCTTGTCTCCAGGCGACTCCCGGCACATTACATCTGAATTGCACGCCTGCAGCAGGGCAGAAAAAATAGCATATGAATTTAATTCATTTTTGATTGAATTTAAAAGGCCCCTGACGTTAATCTTTGTATTACACATCACCTTGCTGCAGGAAAATTCAATATTAAGTGGCTGCAGGTGTTCGGCAGCACTAATGGAATGATATTTATTTATGTAAAGGTGTTTTGTAGGATGAGAAGCGTGTTAACAGGAGCTGAAAATCTACGCTGCATGATCGAAAATGGACAACATTTGCATAATGTTCATACTATGATGCTTTGATTCTCTCCATGCATCTATATTCCTATCATTTTATGTAAATGATTCTTATCTTTACACCGTCATAAGTGTTAATAAATAAATGAAACAGAGTGCTGGTTCTGGAATTAAAAAGGTTTCTGAGCTCTCAGCCAACCACTGTTTTGTCTTGTTTAGTAAGAGAAATTAGCAATAAGGCCCACAATTACATTAGTTTTTCATTTCCAGGTGCAATTCTATCTGAAAACAGCACAAATTTCAGATAAAAAAGAAAAAAGATTTCATCAGTGCATGACTTCATTCATTCATTCTCATGTTTTATGTGTCAAACTCAGACTTTAAAATATATAAATCACATCATAATTAATCATTAACTGTGCTAAAGATTTACCATCAAAAGCTGAGATATGTGAGTTCAACTTAAAATGTAGTACTTCAGAAATGTAGTATTTCAGAAAGACAATCAGATTCAGTGAGTGCCAACTGATTGAACAACTCTTCCCTTTTAAAGCCATCTAAGTGTCATATTGGTTGACTGATGTCTTTTCCCTCTCGCAGTTAAAGCACGCTTGAATACAAGTTTCATGCCTCTCTAACACTGAACTGGAAGAGGTGGTTTGGCCTGTTGCAGTATAAACTGTCCTGACCACGGATGAAACAAGCTGATAAAGAACTCTCTCAGTGCGCAATAAGATCATTTGAACAACTTTACTTGAAGTGATAATGAAACAGGAAATTAGATATTAGAAAGGTGGTGTGTTGACTCCAATAGCAAATCTCCTCCATCTCTGTGCTAGAAATGTAAAAAACTGAGTTCTCCTGGGGTGGAATTTCGCGGGAGCTGTCTGAAACTGTCTGCAGCTGATTTTATCCAGCAGATATCGAACATCAGTGTGCTGCGACAGCCGGGATAATCACCTTTTTTTTTGCTTGGAAAAGCTTTAATATTGCTTAAGAAATCCTTTCAATAAACACAAGCCGCTCTTTCAGCACTGTCAGAGGCTGTTTGTGGTTCACACACACACACACACACACACACACACACACACACGGCAATCAGGCTCAATTGAGAGCATTTCCTGTGTTTCATGTTAATCTTGAGTGATTTTTCCATTACGTCCTCAGCGGCAACCCCTGTGCACTGTGACAGCTAACCCCTCTCTCTCTCTCTTACCCCTCCATCCTTCCCTCCATCCTTTCAACCCCTCTTCAACACACACACACACAACACACACACACATATATTTATCTGCATTCAATCAGCACGAGAGGCAGATCAGGACAGGAGGATGTAAATATTGATAAAAATAATTTAGTTCATGTCAGTATTGTGTGGACTTCATCTGCCGCTTTATTTAAAACAAATCATCATGAAATAAGATAAGTGCTCACGCTATAGAATCTATTTTAGGTTTTATCTGGTGATTTTGCTTTTTATTTCAACATTTTGCTCGAACGACTTTAAAGTTGAGACGTGGAGGTGCAACAACATAATTTCAGCAGCAACACACATTGTCAGGATGAGAAGTATTATGAAGTATGTTTTCTTTGGATTGTTCTTTATCTCTCCTCCAAGATCTTAAACATAATACGTGTTGTAAGATTTTTAGTGTTGTTACCTTTTTATTGTTATCAGATATTTCCAGACCTAAATCAGGATGTTTATATTTTCATTTTTTTACTCATTTACGAACAGCTGCTTTTGTCAAGACGACATTACAGGCCGATAACAGTATATCTATATTCTGAGTATCTACACGGCTCTCAGAGATGTTCTAGTTAAGTCTTGTAGGCTCACTTGTGCATATATGTGTGTGTGTGTGTGTGCGTGCGCGCATGTGTGTTTATCCAGACGCGCCAATCTGCTCTGCGACCGGTCTGAACCTGCTCTGTCAACACGATCACATCTAAACATTACCGTCTATTTGGTCTCATGGACTTCTGCAAAAGTTGAAAAGAGGAAAAGGAGAGGAACATTTGCTAGTGTCTCAAAATGTTTTTTTTTTTTTAGTTGCATGGATGGGAGAGTCGACAAGGGGCTGATGGGAGAAAAGACGAGAATCGGAGGAGGGAGGGAGGGGTGGCAAGGGAGGGAGGAGAGGAAGAGGTCGGTGTGGGCGGAGATGGGACATAATGTTCCCAAAACACTTGTTGTTCATCTTCCTCTGGTCAACAAAGTGGGTCATGAGGATGAGAGTGCGAGAGACATAGATATAGAGAACAAGAGAGAGAGAGAGAGAGAGAGAGAGAGAGAAAAGGAGGATCAGGTAGCTCAGTCAACTCAACCATCACGAATTAACATGCAATATGCAAGTGTGTGTGTGTGTGTGTGTGTGAGAGTGTGTTGTTTCTGCCAGCTTCTGACAGAGTAATATTCACTATCAAAACAGCATGACTGAGAAAACAATGTTGAAGGGCTGAACCTATTAATCTTAATGTTTGCGAACACCAACCGGGAGACAGCATGTTCTTTAAAGCTCAATATGGAAATAAATTCTTCGTAGGGGTGAACAAGAACGAGCCGACGAGACTCCACTGCAGCATATTTCAATATTCGGTGGATACAGACGGGATTATGATGTGAAAATAAGTCATCATTTGAAGTTGTTGTTATTTTTAAGTGTTTTCTCACAGTAGGAGTCCTTTTATTTCTGGTAATACGACTCTCTTTGTAGTCACATTTTTCAAGTTTAAACAAGGTGGGTGTCTGACTTTGGGCGGAGTATCACTTTAAAACTTTGTTATGTGGCCAAAACCAATAAAAAAACAATCACAAACACAATGACGCTCTGAGCTTTTTTGGCTTTAAGCTCAATGATTTATTTGGATTTGGATTAAAATGTGCCAACCCAAAAAAAACACATACCTCATACTTTCACATGGTTCAGATTTTTTTTTTTTTTGTGTGACGCCCCTTCATTAATAAAAGCATTGAAACAAGAAACTGTGTGAAACAATGAGTCCTGAGCCCAGCAGGCACCAGAGGGACTGGACGTTTGTTGTGCTGAGATCACGTCGCCAAAACAACTTAATAACAAGACAGGATGATGAAACAACAACCGTACAATCGTATTTTACACCCGCTGTTGATTAAGTAGGTTACGTGAGATTTTAGTGATTTTCTTTTTTGCATCATGCTTCAAATTTATGCAAAATGTTTACACCATTTTATTTTATACATATTTATATTCTACACATTATTGTGTACATTTTTTCAAGACATTAACAATCAAACAATTTATTTTCCTGTCAGAATCCAGCATCTGAGCATCCATCAGGTCCGATATGTTGTATTCCTTCAGCTGATTGATTGTTGTTTGTCCTACTTTGATGCCATTTGGGAAACGGCAACCTTTCTTTTTTAAAGATAAAAATAAATCAATCTTTGTAATATAAATGCAACTGGGGGCTGCAGTCTTGCCGGCATTCCTGTTTTTATAGTGATGAGCGAAACAACTCAACAAACCGTTTCCATCTCTGAGCTTGCACCACGTTTAGCTTATGAGCATGTGATGCATTAAAAGCCCCACTGTAAGGAAAAAAAAAAAGTTAATTGGATCCTATTTGCAAAAGTGGGGAAATGTTTAAAGTCCTAATGATGCTTGTTTTTGTAAGTGTAGTTTTCACATTTCAAATCCTTCATATCTGAGGCTCTTTAAACTGTCATATTTACTTAAAGCCGAATAGAAACTGCAAAACATCAGAGTCTGGTTTCTTCTCTCAGCAGCTGGATTAAAGGGCATAAACAGTTCTCCTGAAGACACGACACTCAGTTTGACAGACTCTGATTAGTGTTGGGCAAGTTGTTATTGTACTTTGACTCTGCTGATGTTGCTCATATTTCATGTCCTCTCAAGGCCAAAACATCGAGAAAACACAACCATATGCCTACAAAATAAGACTCTGTGAAACTTTTCTGGTAAAATAAGTTGTTGTAAACAAAACTAAATCAATTCACATTAAGTTTGTATGTCTCAGTTTCAGCTGCTGTCAGATCAGTTTTCTTATTAAATGAACTTCCATCTGTATTTCTGCATTTCTAGCACTTTTTTCCACCAAAGCACCCACGGAAACCCCACCAGAGACGTGCATTATGTTTAGAAATAAAACTAAAAATACATGAAAAATTGAGTGATTAAATCTGCAGCGTGGAGGAAGAATTTACCGTCCTCTGTCACGTTCACCTGACCTTTAACTTCGGGCACAAAAAAATACACTATTCATGCTGGGTCACTTCCCAGTCTGTTTCCTCATTTTGGGGATTTAATGACATTATTTTGTATATTCATGGCTGTTACCGGTAGGAACGTGACAACAAAGAGCCATCACGGTAAACACTAAACACACACACATACACACAGCTACAGCTGACCGCATCGAGCACCCGGATGAAGACAAGAAGTGATTGTTTGTGTAAAAATATGCAAAAGATCATTTCAGCACACACACGTTTTATCAGGTTGAACACTCTGTTTGAACAACATAAATAAACTTTTATTCGCTGTAAATCAATGGCTCAGAAAGGCATTAGCTCGAGAGAGACGTCACTTTAACGTTTCGATCTTTTTCAAATGCAGCAGTCACATATTTCTCATTGGTCTCAGTCTCTCCTGAACTCTTTGTGAAAGCAATTTACAAAGTCGTCAAATATAAAAAAAACTCGCCTATGTTTGATCATGTTTCATGTCACAACACCTGGTTTAAATGCTGCAGTTTTTTTATGAGGATTTAAGTGATGTTGTCATGTAAACAGTCCAAAGTTCAGACACATACAGTTTGTGATCAGAAACTCAAACTGCTTCAAAATCCTTCGACACGTGTCCTGATTTATTTATCACTAAATGATTTAGGTAAAGTATTACACAAACAGATGATCAAATATGTTTGAAGTACGGAGAGCATCAGTGTGACTTTTAGTTTGATGAGATTAAAGCAGAAATCTGTTTATTTTATTGATAATTATGACGCAAAAAATGTTCAGGTTGTAAAGTTCAGACCTTAAAGACATGAAGTAACAACTGACGGAAATGTGGAAAAGGAGAAAAAATACTTTAGTATCGCTGTGTTTACTTCAGAGTAGTGTTGATGCATCAGAGTTTGTTATACAAAGATTTAGAGTCCACTATCTAGAAAAAAAAATGTTGGTGGTTATCATAGAAATATCCCAACAATGATTAGTGAAATGGATTAAATCTGGTGCACAAATTCATGTCCCGCTTACGATGAAAATCAGTAACTTCCAATGCATAAACACTAAGGCCCATCATTCCCATCAGCTGCAGATACTATGTTTTGCACCAATTAGCACACATTAGCCTGCTAACTTGCTAAACTAAGATGGGGAACATGGTTAACATATCTGCTAAATATCAGCATGTTAGACAATAGGATTTAGCTCAAAGCAGCCTCAAAGAGCAGAATTACTGCACACTCTTGTTAGTCTTGTTAGGAGGTGTAGACATTTTTAGAAAAAGACCAAATATTTTGAATTGTAAAGATATTTTAAGAAGGTGGGGACCTTTTTAAACATGAAGACATCTTTAGAAACTTAAAGTTGGCTGGAAAGTGGGAACTTTTTTTGAAGATTGTAGATATTTTGTTGGTTAAGATCTAAATTCAGGTTTCACGTGCAATAGTCCAGCTTTGGTTGAATTTAGCAGCTGAGGGATGAATTAGGGTCCTTAAAAGAGTTGCAGGATGATTGTGTGTATGTTTGCTAAATACCTTCGAGATGAGAGGATGAAACAGGTGTTGGAGAACAGGAAACATGAACAAAATCACACAAACACACACACAGCCTCAAAAGACCTCGCAGCGTTAACATGGCAAGGTGGTGAGGCAAGAACACACACATCTACCCACACACATTGCATGACGAGAGAACCTAAACACCAAATCAAACCTCAGATTCATCAGGAGAAAACAGCGGAAAGCAGAAGTCACTTTCCTTCTATCAAAGTTATTTTCGGGAGCAAACAGCCCGAGCCTCCGTCCGTCACAATGGTGTTATGATTCAAGCAGCGTTTCGCTTTTGTGGGAGCAGCTGCGTGTTTGCTATCGGTCGACAATGATATTATGACTGAGGAGTCCACGCAGGCAGATAATAGCACCTGAAGCAGGAGGACGGTGAGGTAATTTCCACCTGCAGAGAAACACAGAGCGCTTCCAGGGTCAACGAATTTGAGTTTCATAACTACAGGAAACACTGAATCAGAGAAGAATCTTCAGCTGTTTTTCATCGCGATCGAACGCACAAAGACGACCCCACAAATTCCCGATGATAAACATGACTCTGTGTTCATATTGTCTTGTTCCTCTGTCAGTCAATTTCCTGAAGAATCAACAGCAGCTGCTCGGTTTCAACCTGACCCCTCTTAAGCTCAGCATAACAAAGTCTTTGGAACCACGTCACCTGGATGAAAGTGGGGATTTCCATCACAATCACACTGACACACAAAAAGCCACGTTAGCAGCTCTGTGAGGCTTTATCATGATCTCCATTTTAGTTTAGCAAGTCAGGACAGGTGGGGCTGATGGGAATGTCTTTAGTTTTACAATTATTTAAAAACCAAGAAAAGAAATTGAAAGTTTGAACTGATGATGCTTCTGGATAAAAGGTTATTGGATCCCCAAAGTTCAATCAATCATAACCATAAAAGTTCAACAAATTTTATGGCAGTCCACCCATGTGAATCTCATGGTGGCACAAAATAAAAAGTCAGTATGAATCATCCTCTGCATGTCTGTGCAAACTCTGATGAAAACCCATTTGATATAACATCATTTAGTTTGGACAAAGCTGTGGACAGACAGACAGAAAGGCAGATGTTGCAACCCTTGAAAATCACAGCCAAGATTTATATTGAAGACTGATTGTGATGAGAAAACATGAACACGAACTGCACCGAGTTCAAGGATATCATCACAAAGATAAAGTTTTGTGATTATTCATGGAGCTTCCTTGCAGCCCAGTAGCAAATATTTCAAGGCCCAGTAGCTGTCCAACGACCAGGGGTTGGGAAATGTCCAAAACAACAAGACTGTTGATTTCAAAGTTAGACCTTAGTGTTTCTTTTAAATGGTGCCAATATTACAGAGTTTGTTTGTTTTCTCCACTTTTCTATCCCAAATGCACAGAGGTCATTAACGATGCATGACTCCACACCAACACGACCTCCTTGAATCTTGAAGCTGCACGGATCGCACAGCATAAACGCTGAGAGACGACTCGGTGGCAAACTGCATTGAGCAACACAGCGACAAAAATCACAAATCAAACAGTCAGTTATTCTGTGAAGCCAATAACACTCCGCCGACAGAAGAAGACACATTTTAAAATTACATTCAGTCTCAGGAAAAAAACAAAAACAACCACAAGAGGCTTAGGCCAAAGCGTGCTCGCCTGTACTGCAAAGAAGAGGGACGATGTGATGAGTTCAAGTCCTGTGAAAATTCCTGAAAACTGCATCAAAATGCATCTCTCTGCTGGAAACACAAGTTTATCAAACGATTTAAAGGAAAGGAGTTTCAGTTAAAACTTAATCACAAATGTGCAAATAACACATCTGATGAAAACAAAGTATTGAAATTGAACATTTAATAGTCTCCCCCAAAAATCCTATATTATCAGATCACTACTTAGTATTCATTTGAATTCCTATTACAGGACTATGCACCACTAGAAAAATTTGTGTTCACTAGATGGTTACCGCGATTGTACTAGGACTAAATTTAAGGAAGCAATTAAAGTCAGTACGATTTCCTAGTATCTCTCTGACGACTCTCATGTTTATTTGAACTCTTCCCAAATTAACCAACTTGTTAAGTAAGTAACACCATGTACTCACTCAGAGGCACTCTGGACTCTATTGCGCCCCTAAAAAGAAAGATTATAAAACAAAAGAGATTGGCACCATGGTTTAACTCTGCAACTCGCAAGTTAAAACAAACAACACGACGATTGGAAAGGATATGGCGCTCCACCAAAGAGGAGGACTCTCGCCTAGCCTGGAAAGAGAGTCTCAAAACATATAGGAAAGCCCTGTGTAATGCCAGAGCAGCCTACTATTTGGCATTAATAGAGTAAAATAAGACCTGCCCTAGGTTTCTTTTCAGCACTATAGCCAGGCTGACACAGAGCCATAGCTCTATTGAACCCTGCATCCCCTTAAGTTTAAGTAGTAATGATTTCATGAGCTTCTTTAATAACAAGATTTTGAATATTAGGGAAAAAATTGGTCAGGATCTGCCCTCGTTAGACTCTGATCTATCTAACGTGCCTTCAGACTCAGGAAATTTAGGAGCAGATACATTAAAACCTGACAATTGATTAGACAGTTTTTTCCAATTGGTTAGTTTCATCATCGAAAGCAACAACTTGTCTCCTAGACCCCATCCCAACTACGCTGCTTAAGGAAGTTTTCCCATTTATTGGCACATCACTGCTGCATATTATTAATCTGTCTCTGGTGTCAGGCTTTGTACCCAAGTCTTTTAAAGTATCTGTAATTAAACCATTGATCAAAAAACCTACACTTGATGCAGATGTGTTAGCCAATTACAGACCAATATCCAACCTCCCCTAGAGAAAGCCGTTGCCAGCCAGTTATGTAATTATCTCCACAGTAATAGTCTTTTTGAAGTTTTTCAGTCAGGATTTAGAGCTCACCATAGCACAGAAACAGCACTTATGAAAGTCACTAATGACCTGTTGACAGCATCAGATAGAGGGCTTCTATCTGTACTTGTCCTGTTAGACCTCAGTGCTGCCTTTGATACAGTTGACCATCACATCCTGTTGCTGAGAATGGAAAAACTGCTTGGTATTAAAGGGTCTGCATTAAACTGGTTCAGCTCATACTACTTCAGATCAGATCGGTCTCAATTTGTCCATATTAATAATGAATCCTCTGTGCATACTAAAGTCTGTCATGGAGTTCCACAAGGTTCAGTGCTAGGTCCAATTCTTTTTATTTTGTATATGCTGCTGCCCCTTGGCAATATCATCAGGAGGCACTCCATAGATTTCCATTGTTCCACTGTTCCAGCACCACTGTAAGGAACATGTGTTTTATTTGATCAGGATATGTCCTTCGACACCCATATTAAGCATATTTCAAGGTCTGCCTTTTACCACCTGCGCAACATCGCAAAAATTAAGGCACTTTCTGTCCCAAAGCGATGCTGAACAAATTAGTCCATGCATTTGTCTCTTCCAGGCTGGATTATTGTAATTCACTTTTATCAGGCTGCCCGAACAAGTCGTTAAAGACTCTACAGCTGGTCCAGAATGCCGCTGCTCGGGTGCTGACTAGAACCAGGAAAAGAGACCATATTACTCCAGTACTGGCTTCTCTGCATTGGCTCCCTGTAAAATTTAGAGTGGATTTTAAAATCCTCCTCCTCACATATAAGGCTCTGCATGGTCTGGCACCATCATATGTTAATGAATTGATAACTCCTTATCAATCCGTCCAACTAGAGCGCTGCTGCGCTCCCAAAACGCAGGCTTACTTGTAGTTCCCAGGGTTTCCAGAAGTAGTCTAGGGGCAGAGCCTTCAGCTATCAGGCCCCTGTTCTTTGGAACCAGCTCCCAGTCTGGGTCCGAGAGGCAGACACAGTGTCAGTGTTTAAGAATAGACTTAAAACCTTCCTTTTTTTGATAAAGCTTATAGTTAGAAGGGTGGGCACAGGCTCGCCCTTAGTTATGCTGCTATAGGCTTAGACTGCCGGGGGGCTCCCATGATGCATCGGGCACCTCTCCCTCTTCCTCTGTCTCTGCTTCCTCTTTCTCTGATTCCTCTACCCTTATTTAAAAGCCAAAGTCAAAGTCTGCATTTTTGTTAATTTGGCGGCATGTGCAGGACATGCTGAGGATTGAAAGTATGTTTCTGTAAGACATGGCAATAAAACAAAGACATGGCAAAATCACAGACAGAGAATTGATATGGTAGTAGTGTGCAAACTGGAGTTAGCTTATAAACTGGTTAAAGTGGCTAAAGTGGTTAAACTGGTTAAAGTGGCTGTTAAAGTGGTTAAAGCTGGTTAAAGCTGGTTAAAATTGGTTAAAGTTGGTTAAAAATTGGTTAAAGTGTCAAAACGGTTAATGTGAATACTCTTATGTCCTGTAAAGTGCATGTTACTGCCGGAGCCCCGGTCCTCTTTGTTCTCTCCAGTCTTGCAGGTTCCTCACTGATTCTGGTTGTGGTCCATCTGTCTGAGGTTCACTGGCCTGGTGGGGACATGATCTGTGTCTGTGTTGTGGAGAGAAGGTCGAGTGGCCAGAGCTCCATATGAGGACATCTAGAGATGCATGGACTCATTTCCATTACCTGTGATACCTTCACACATGGACTAAACCCATGAACTCAGTTTATCTACAGTTTATTACGACCCATGTTTAACTCCATATATGACTGATGATGATGTTCTCTGTACATGTGGCATCTATTGCACGCACGTCTGTCCGTCCCAGGGAGAGGGATCCCTCATCTGTGGCTCTTCCTCAGGTTTCTTCTTTTTCCCATAAAGGCTTTTTTGAAGTTTTTCCTGACTCGGTTCGAGGGTCTAAGGTACAGAGGGTGTCACAACTGTACAGATTGTAAAGCCCTCCAGAGGCAAACAATGTTTTGATTTTGATTTTGGGCTCTAAATAAATAAATTTGATTTGATTTGATCCACAGAGGTCTGGTCTGTGCCGTGTGGATGATCCGTGACATGCTAACAGTTAGCGAGGTTACCTGTATATGACTCCGTGCCGGTGCAGAAACATCAGAGCGGACGTGACCTCGGCCGCGTAGAAACGGGAACGAGCCTCATCGAATTTCCGTGACCGTTGAATCTGAAACATCAGGTCGCCTCCGTTGACGTACTCCATCACGAAGAACAACCGGTCCTGGAGAGAGAGAGAGACGCTCATTTTAGATCGAATTTATATATACAGTGGTAAGAAAAGAGTGAGCAAAACAAGAATTTTTCAATGTTTTTAGTATATTTCGAACATGATAAATACATAGAGTCCTTGTTACTGTAAAACATGCGTCAGGCTTTTGTTTTGAAAATATAAAGAAAGGCCTGTGACATGTATTTAATATAGATATAGATAAGATAGATAAGGACAAATCTTCTTATGCAATTGCACAATTTTGTTCACGCAAAACACCACTGACACTCATAAAAGTATCTTAATATTCTGAATACCTTTAAATACTTAACATATCATATAAATATAAACACGCTGATATAAGTGTCGTGTTGTACACTGTTCATTTCATTCATGAAGATGAATAAAACTTGAAAGTTGAAGCAGGCGGAGGCTCCATAAATCCAAGTATATCTTCAACAATTAACACCATAAAAATACTTTGCTTCTTGTCTCACACACTTCCCTCGGTCTCATAGGACACCTTCCTGTGATACACACACATTCAAAAACACACTCCATACCGCACCCTCGCAGCTCTATTCTCTTGGTACTGAAAATGGGCTCCAGGGGAAAATGCCCCCCTTCCTGAATTCCAGCTCCCTTTCTTCATATAGGAAATGAGAGAGAGAGAGAGAGAGAGAGAGAGAGAGAGAGAGTGTGTGTGTGTGTGTGTGTGTTGAGGGTTGTGATATAAACAGCTCCATATATAAGAAACCAGGAGCAGTCTCTCTGAGCCATTGTGTGAGACCTCAGGGTTCACACTGTTAAAGACGACACACACACACACGTATGTTTGTATGTATGGACTCTATATATGTATGTATGTATGGACTCTATATATGTATGTATGTATGGACTCTATATATGTATGTATATGTGTGCATGTATGTCAGACTGTGTCATGTATGCAGAGATCTGAAGCCTCAGTGTGTTTTTACTCCACATTACAGGACTGACTTTTTAGTCATTGTATTCAGGGTAAAAAAAAAAACTATCTCAAGCCTTCAGCTGGTACAAAAACTCGAAGACAAATCACGTTTTATCCCCTCATCACGGGTTACAACTAAGTTTTAAAATTGATTATAAGATTTTACTGATCACCTTTAAAGCACTTCATGGTTTAGTTCCCTGTTATATATTGCAGAATCACTGCTCACCTATGAACAAGCTTCAGCTCTGAAACTCCCTGTCTGATGGTTTGCAGAATCAGTCACATCTTTTAAATCTAAAAAAAAACTTTCATTGATGCTACTACACATCTATTTTCATCTACAACATGTCTTATCTGTGTTATTATTATCATTGGGTATTTTATAAAATTTTGTGTGTGATTTCATTTTTTTTTCGTCAATATTGTTACGTTTTAATCCTGTCTTAACCATGTAAAACACTTTGAAACTTTGTTTTGGGAACAAATAAAGTGTCTTGTTCTTCTTCCTCTGTTCTTCTTCTTATTAATGCTATTATTATGATTATGCACAGTGCACTTTTGAGGTTTTGGGGGCAGATGCTTGAAACTCTTTATGAGTTTATGAAATAAATTGCAAGTCTGCATGGTTCTGTTTTGTCGATTATTGTGGAAGTCTGTGGACGTGCACAAACTAACTTCTCATAGACATACATGCGCGTCGACACGTCCTTAATCAACCATTTTCATATCGAATAATTTACCCGCTGTGAGAGCTGTCGATGAAACAAACCCCACAGGAGAAGGGTTATTTTAAAGAGTGAGCTGCATCTGTGAGTTTCTCCAACAGCAGCTCATCACATGTACGTGTAAACCAGTCATCATTATCTACGTCAGAAAGATGATTAAAGATTAATACCATCTGGCCCTTTACACAAGTATTTTCCATATTAGAAGACTCATTTTGTGTTATTTAGTTTCACTACATTTGTCTCTTGGTCTGATCCGCGATGTGGGCAGCCATTCAAAAATTTCAACACAAGACAAAAAAAATCCAATATGGCAGCTGTTGGTGGAAAAGTCTTTTTAGACGACGTGAAAAACAGTCGTGTTCTGGTGATTTTCTGACATTATTTGGAAACTTTCTCCGCATGTGGAGGACATACATGTAATCCTTCAACCGACCTGAGTGCAAAACAAGGTTTTTATCTCACTCCTTTATCCATTTACCTGTCGACATCCTCCTCTCCATCTGCCTGTCCCTCCTCACATCTGCTCATCCTTTCGTCCCCTCTAACCCCCTGTGCATTTCTCTCACATCATCTATTCCCAAACATCCACTACAACCTCACATCATTAAACCTGCGATTACAAACTGTTGTGAGGTGAACAGGTGAAAATGTTCCTGTCAAATCTACTAAAATTAGTTTTGGATACTTAAAACTTTTTTTCAGTCGCAGTATCTTTGAAAATTTGGGGATTCTGGCTGGATCTTAAACCAACCTCATCATTGGAAATGAGGCGGAACCGCAGGAAAACCGATGTTTTTCCAAACAGACGTAATTCCAGTTAAAACTATTACGAATGAAACAGTCAACTTTCTGTGGAAGATTTCGACAATTCCTATTCTTCACATTATCATTAAAAGAAGAAACATTCCAGTAATCCTGCACTTTCCTCCCTTTCCTCTGAAGTAAAAAAACCCGCAAGACCTGTGAAGTCATCGACTCCACTTCCTCTGTGTGCATCGTGAGTAAGCAAGTGAATCTGAGCTTGAACAACTTTATATTTGACATAAAGAAAGAAAAACAGGAAACAAACAAAAAATCCACAGTTCAGCACCTCTGTATTACAGAGCATGTCATTTCACATCTGTTAGATCTCATTTTCCTGGAAATTTAACTTAATGATTAGTGGATCAAATCATCAGAAACACACTCCATGTTTTTATTTTAAAGCTGACCTCAGGCTTCTTCTTCTTTCTTTTTTTTTCCCCTCTCCAGTATCAGTTTAAAGGGGCCTCAGGATCAGGTCTTATATAAGTGGCCAGCGGTACACCTCAGCCAGATTTTTTTTCTCTCTCTCTCTCTCTCTCTCTCTCTCTCTTCTGAGAGCGACTTTAAACAGGATGTCGAAATAGTTTATTTAAATGTACCCAGAGTCCCGGCTGGTCCCACCCAATCAAACATGAATAAACATTTCCTGAGTGTAATTACAAATGTACAGATACTGGCTTCCCACGTGTGTGTGTGTGTGTGTGTGTGTGTGTGTGTGTGTGTGTTTAACACGTGCCCTCTCTATGCCAATTACCCTGCTGTAATGTAAGTGGAGTATGTCTCAACTTGTACCTTATGTAACCTCAAACCCCATTAGCTCATATGTTTTCTTTCTTTACTGTCCAAAACACACACACACACACAACACACACACGTGTTAAAACAATAAAACAGACACGTCTTAATTTGTCTCCTCTATTGGGAAAAAAGTGTAAGGAGAACTTGTGTCCTTCTTTAAGAAAATAAAATAAATAACAAAGTGCAGGTAAAAGTTGCAGAAAAAGGAAAAATACAAGAAAAAAGATGGAAATAAGGAAAAAGGTATAGGAAAATGGAAGAAGAAGAAATTCGTAAGGACTAAATAATGTCAAAGGAAGCAAATAAAAAAGAGAAGGAAGGAAGAAAGGAAGGAAAACATGTAAAGGAAAGTATGAAACAAAGAAGGACAGAGAGAGAAAGGAAAAGGTAAACACATAGATATATGTAACATAGATATATATTAATAGCATTTATGAACATCTCTGAAATAATCATTTAAGTACAGAAAAATAGCGCTGTGCTGCATATTACACTATATTTTTTATAATGTTCTCATGTCCCCCTTGAAAATCAAATCAGATTCGATTAAATCAAGGATATGTAAATGCATTTATTTATGATTTAAATGTCACAGATCTCCCCACCTGACAACACACTGCAGCAAACACACTCATCGAAATCAGCCACAACTGGGAAAAAAAAAGTGGGGTTTGAACTTTTGTCCGTGTACAAAAACAAAACAAAAAAAAGTGAATTGCTGCCCTATTTTTCTCGGAACATTATGAGCCATTACCATTTGGCCGCTGGTCATTACCACACAGAGCCGTCCCAGTAAAGATGCACTTAGTGATTTCATTCAGCACAGCCCGGAGGAGCCGGCAGTCGTGTTTTTTTACTCTGCGGTTTGATTCACACTGTCCAAACACTGATTTCATAAAGTTTGATTGAAGCTTTATCAAACTGCTTTCTCCTTTCTGATATGAATCATCCTTTAAAGTCCATTTTAGGAGGAGGGCAGCATTTTCCCTTTTTTTTCTTTCCTTTTTTTTTTTTTTGCACTGATGATGGCAGCAGGAAATGATCGTAATTGGGGGACAGAGTGTAATGTGTGTGTGGCCCTGGAACAAGATCAAGAATGCTTAAAAAAAAAAAAAAAAACTCCCTGCAGTTAAATCAAACTTGTGTTTGAGCACCGAGCGGCTGCTGTACATTCAAAGCATCTGACAGTCGTCCACAATGAGCCAAATGTGAGATCAGATGCCTGCAAATAAAAAACACAAACAAACAAAAAAAGAAAATCATTCGTCCTGATACTGCTTATCAGAGATGTTTGAACCTCCCGGGCTTCCGTCTACGCTGCTCATTACAGGTGTCAGTGCACATTTATAGTGGAGAAGTGATGAAAACGTTTTTTTTTTTTTTTTTTTACAAAAGACAGCAGCATTATTTTTTTCTCAAATAAAATGTCAGAGGATTAATACAGTGTGATTTTGCAAGATATAAGATATGTGCCACACTCTAATGTTCCCCCACATCCTAATTAGTGGACTTAAAGGTGAGTATATGTACCTATTAGGGCAAAAAAGTACCGATGTACAGAGCAGTAAAGGTACATATACGTTTACACATACATAAGAAGAGAGTGTTAGATCAAATACCTAAAAAGAAAGAAAACTTTTGGAAAAATATTCTTTTTACTTTTATATTTGAAGTTTTTACTGTTCCCTATTTGTTTAAGGTTGATTTTAACTTGTTGGCTACGGATGAGTAACTTTGAAATAAAAGAAAAAAAAAAAAGTAAAGTAGAGTACAGATATATGACTGATACATGACTCTTCTTGAGCACCATTTTTAGAAATAAAAGTATGTTTTTTCAGACAAACAAATCATATGAAAGTGATTTTTCTCACACATGATTGGATAAATAAGAACCCAATGTCAAAGGGTACAACAGCTGTACCTTAGTGGGGTAATGTTTAACCCTAAAGGTAGAAACCTAGCAGTTTAATAGTCATTATTTCCGTAGGACAGACTCTCTCTCACGGTGGGCACCACTGTTGTTCTATATTTTCTTCTCTTTATTTTTCATAAATGTAACATGAATGTATTTTGACATCTCTGCTCTTAATCCCCGCCTGCAAAGCTGTGATTGGTTCAACTGTTTGAGCAGTAACTGTTTATCCTGTTCAATATAAATGTGTGTATATATATATATATATATATATATATATATATATATATATATATATATATATATTTTTTATATTCATATATCTATTTTTTGTACTTCCTTACATTTGTCTCTTCATTGAACTGCTGTAAGTAAATTTTAAAAGTCTTAAGTCTCTTTCACTGGCGAATCAATAAATTTTTATCTTATCTTGTCTCAAAAGTAACATTTATACATTAAAGTACAAAGAAAATAGGTTTTAAGTAAACATAAACATTATGTAGTGTTGTTTGTTGGCCTGCTGATCTTGACCTCCATGGTGGGGTTTGGGAGGTTTAGGTGGAGGAATGCATTGTGCCAAGTGTGTGTGTGTGTGTGTGTTTTGTGCATGCATTCACTGCTCTCGAATGTTAAATCACGATGGCTGACAGGAGTTAAACACGCTGTGGGCTGCTGGTTCTCCCACAGAATATCTCCTTACTCCTCGTTTCCGTAAAAACAAACGAGGAGAACACTTGAACTTCATCAGTCGGAAAACAAAACAAAACAAAACAAACAAAAAAAAAGTGAAGTAAGCGAGTAGTTTGTCTTGCTTGGTTTTATGAGAACCAGACTTCCAGGAGAGTCAGGTTCTTATAAAGCCATGATGGAGTGAGCGTGGTGTGTGTGATCTGAAGGAGCTGAGAGGACGTCAGTGATGGTTTGGTGTGTTTTTTTACATCCTAACAAGAGAAATAAAAATGCACTGATGACTCTGTATGTGTGTGTGTGTCTGAACATCTCGAACATCTTGTGTCAGCAGCACAACAGGAGGGTTGGAGGAGGAGAAGGATGAAGGTGATAAAGGATGAAGATGATGATGAAGAGAGCGATGGATGGAGCCTTTCATCAGCTCCTGTTCAGCCTTTTGTTTCTCGCTATAGTTTATCGTGTTTGGTCTTTTCTTCTATCTGAAATTTGATCTTGTATGTCAGAGGCCGTACTGCTCCGCTTTTTTAAGCCCTGTTTACTTTTATTTTTACTCACTTCATTCACAGGTACTTTGAGAATTTAAGTTGGTTTGTAATATTCAACTGATTACTTTTATTTTTAACTGAAAATGTCTAGAAAAACTTCAGCAACAGTTGTTTATTCAACACTTTACACCTCAGCTACATTTACTGTCTGATTTTCTGACGTGACGTCTTGTTGTATCAACAATCAATAATTGGAGGATGGGGTTAATAGTTGGGTGTGCGATGATCTTTCTATAACTTTAATCTAAATCCAACCCTGCTGTTATGTTCATTTTTTGCGGACAGCAGTAATGTTCCTGCATGTTTAATCATCCAAAGGTTGTCAGAAACCAAATAATAAACATAATTTATACCTCATCATACATCATTGCTATCAATTAAAGATAAGAGAAGAGAAGATCTAATGGTGTAATAAACTTCTCTCAGATCATGGTGCCATTTGGATAAAACAGTGTTTTCATAAAAATACACGTTCAAACATTTGAATTTATCAATGATAATGATAAGACCAATGAAGGGCAACAGTAGTTTCATACAAAAAAAACCTTTATAAATATTTTTCGTAGACTTTTGAAGACTTTAAAAAATGTGAGGACGATGAGCAGTGAGTAAAACGTCCTCACTCTTGAGGTGTTTTCATTTTAAAGGCAGTAAAAGAAGTAGAGGAACACACATGTTCAGGAGATAAAAACTGAGCGGAAACTGAATATTTGAGTTTTTAGTTTACTTGATTTCTCACCTAAGGCTGAGACAGGGTTTAGATAATATTTAACAAGAGAGGAAGTAAAACTACAGTAGCCTGGATGTGACAATAGAGTGATCAAATGTGAGAAAGGATTTACTTTTATTCTGGTTTTGATGGTTTTGAACACTTTAAATGTGCTTTAGACTTGCTTTTGGACACATAATGTGATTCTCTGTCTCCCTTTTTAAGTGAAACCATCAGACATCCTGAAGTATGACTTATCACTGCAAAACCACGCAGGGTTAAAATATTGTGAATATCCAAGTAAACTAAAATATTTAGGAAAAAAAAAACATATGTCACAAATGTGACACAACATAATCCAGAGAGATATTTTTCTTCCTTTTTTGTTCCACCAAAACAAAAAAACACGTAAAAAGACGTGTTAAAGTCTGAATATTTTCTAAATCTTTTAAAGTTATTGTCCACCACCCTCTTGAAAACAACACTTAAACCAACAATGAACTGATCCTAATAAAAAAGTATTGTTGGTTTATAAATATATCTTATTGATTTTCTGCCACAAATATTGATTAAAGCACCAAATGTGAATTAATCCACCGCTGAAAATAGTGCAAATGCAATCTCTATTTCCAGTCTGAGTAACATTTTTTTAAAATTACAGCAAATGTTTTTTTTATATAAATAAAATAAGATATTTGTGAGCCGCTTTTAAAGATTTACATCTTCAGTAGAAACTAAAGGGTCTGGATGAGAGCACTTTAAGAGAGAGAATAATGAATAGTTGGTTTTGGTCTTTTCGTGAGATTTTTTGTCAATAAGAACATATAAGAAATGTAAAAGATAACATATAAACTAATGTAAAATAATGCCAACTTTGAATGTGAATGGCTTTTTTAGAAACTATAGGGGAATAAAATCAGCATGTTTCTGCAAAACTGCTTCTTCAGGTCAGACATTTTTGCTGTATTTTAACCGAAAATGTGTCACAGCAGACGTTGAAACACAGGATCAGTCGACTGTGCTGCTCTGAAAAAGGGTAATAAGCTTCATCCACCTCTGTTTTCATTCATCTGCCCGCCATCCTGACTCTGAGCATCGCTGTATGTCCTGACAGAGAAACAACAAAGCTTCATTAATGTACCTGGCTGGTTTTCTGGCTCTGTGATGTTCACCAATTACAGCTCATAAAAGAAAAGCACTCCCTCCTCCACTGTAATCTGTCATCCTGCTTCTTATTCTCTTCTTCTTCTTCACCTTTTATCACCACATTAAAAAAAAAACACAAATGTAGACGTTTGTTTTTTTTTCTTGCATCTCTGTTTCCTCCTTCACTTCTTTCCTTCCTTCGCTTCCTTCGCTCTGCCTCTGTGCGAAGTCGCCGACCGAGGCCCCAGCGCTACTGTTGTATAATGTTATTTACATTTCTCGGCGGTAATTAGGCTGATAGGGGAACGGCTGCGATCCCACAGTCGATTAAGAAGAACGAGAGGGAGGGTGTAGGTAGGACATAGGTCACACAAAGTACAAAGACTTTTTTAGGTACAGTGATGTCACCAAATGGCTTTTTTTCAAAGATAGAGCTGCTTGAAAAACAACAAATTATGAATGCAATTTGATTCTAATGACTCAAATTAGATAACAGATGAAAAAAATCCTACGCAAAAAAATAATCATTTAAAATAATATCTCCTAAAATGGGAAAAAGTGGAAATAAATCCCTTTTACTTTTCAAGATTTTCCATATATATTGAAATACATACATTAATGTGTGTTTTAAAAGTTAACTTAACGACATCCCCTATTGATGTAGTGTGTGACGTCGCCACCTGTCCATCATTAGAGGTGTGTGTGTGTGTTTGTACTCCCTAAAGAGACTGATTGAGGAGGGAACATGTCCGAACACTGTGTGCTGAGGTGCAGGTACAGTACATTAGCCATTGAGGGGCCTCACAGTGAAACGAGTGGAGCGAATGAACAAAGAGAGGAAGGGAAAACAATGTAAGTAGAGGTCGACGCAGTAAAGTAAAAATGCAGCAACTCAAAAAGAACAAAATCTGACTAAAGAATACAAATAAAGAAAATAGTACCAGAGACACGCGGAGCAAAAGAAACAGAGACTGAAGAAACAAACTTTATAAAGTATAGCACAATAATACTTTTTGTCTCTCTGCTCTACATCTCTTTAAAGCCCTGGTTACTAACAGGTACGAACACAAAAAACAAATGTACCCATAACTTTTTCAACAATAATGATAATCTACTGTTGTACAGTTTTCTGATGTTTTCTATACCAAATAATGAATCAAGAAATAAACTGGCACATTATTTGATCATGAAAAAAACCTGTCTTTAACATCTTTAACATCTTCAAAAAGAGACGCCTGAGATGTGTTCGAGTTCAATCTGTTCTGCTGTGTGAGGACGGCGGTGTGTTCACTGCCCCTGGTTAAAATGGGCGATGATCTGAAGCGTTTATTCTCTCACAGGAGCATTTAAATTAAACCTAAAACTAATCATGTTAGAGACTTTCAGCTCTGTCCATGCTGTTAAACAAAGAGGAAGTTCAATATTTTTTGGAGTTTTAAGCGTTGTTCTGAAACTATACTACTACTTTGTCACATTATATGTTATATAAGATCTTTAAAACATCAACTATACAAACTGGAGACCTTCCTGCAGAGGTCTGAACACATCAATCAACCTCTGGCAGCTCATTTCAGTCTCTCCTGTCACAGTCAAATGAGCTAATTCATCAGCAGATTGAGTCAATCAGCCTGGCGACAGGCCGAGTGGGACCGACGTTATGTAAGAGGAGGACCACTGATTGTATACTGTATACAGTGTGTATGTGTTTGTTGTAATCGCATTATGTCCAGGGTTAAATGTGTGTTCCAAGAAGAATTGGGAGGGGAGGGGAAGAAGGGCGAGGTGGGCGATGAGGGCGGTAAAGCAGCATATGGAATACACATCACGTCCTCGATAAGGATCAAAGTAGTTATGTAAGAGCCACAATCCCTTTGTTTTCTCCAACAACACACTCTCAATCACCCCTGACTGCCGGAGAGTGTGTGTGTGTGTGTGTGAGTGTATTTATGCATGAAACACATAAAATGATTTAAATAGGATAAAATAATGAAGTAAAACAAGAAAAGAAGCAGTGAAGATGTCATCTGAGAACACTGTCCTGTCCGTCCGTCTGTCTGTTATTCTCTCTCTGTCTCTCTCATCCAGCCATGTTTGTGTTTGCTTCGGAGGAAAATAACAGGAATAAATAAATCGAACAGGAGACGCCATCGTTAGACTTGAAGCTCTCCGGGACACTCTGAGAAAATAAACAAAAGCCGCGGCGCACAAAACGTCCTCGCTCAGCTCCTCCTCCTGTTCGAGTCCCGCTGACCCACCGCACAAAACGCCATCTTTAGACCATCTTTAGGTCCTCAGTTTACACACTTCCAGTTCTCTTTTAACGTTTCTCCTGTCTTCTCACTATCCTGCCAATCCTCTGATGCAAAAATCAAATAAAAAACTCTTCAGATTTGTGGGAGCAGGTGAAATAATCTCTTCCCACTCATCAATTGAACGGTGTTTATTTGTCTGCGTTAAGTATCTTATCATGGTTTCCTTTTAGATCACGAATGTTCTGGATGACTTCTTTATGTAATTGCTCCCTGCGGCTGAACTCTGCGACACCTTCGGTGATTGATCGTCTCCTGAACTGAATGACTTTAACAAACAGCTCAAACCGACGAAGGCCTGTAATTCTATCAGGCCTTTCCAAAGAAGAAACTCCTTATCAAACTTCAGTCTCGACTAACAGTGTGCATGAAGAAAACCTCCTTAAATGTTCGGACTTGTTGAGTTCAGGCTAATAAAAGTAGAAACACTTGTGCAGCCGCCTCAGCGCTGTCAGGCTCAAGTTGCAGTGAAAAAACTTCGACACACCGTGTGACCTGTTTTTTTTGTGTTTTCAGCGAGTCGTCAAACTGGAAAAAGTACACACCTGAGACAGACAGACACACGTACATGTACAGAGCCTCTACACGCTCCTGACGGGAACACTTATGCAATATCGCCATAGACAAAACATACAGCAGCCTGGAGGAGTTTTAGGCGTTCGCGGCATCCCATCAACGGGCGCCCTTTGTGCGTCTGTCTGTCATCGTCCACTTACTGTATGGACAGACAAATTAGCCGAGAGGTGGAGATGATGAGAGAGTGGTGTGTGAAGAAGGGAGAGAAAGAGAGTGAAACTGACGGGAAGGGAAATAAAGTTAGTTCTCCGAGCCGACTTCGATGTTCAAGTCGCTCAGATGCTTTCTGGCGTCTCGAATGGTGAATCTCCAGCAGCCACATAATTAACTGACATCTGATTTTCAGTAAAAGTTACAGCATTTAATCAACAGTTACAGAATTAGGACGCTGAACTACGGACAACTTGTATGTGAACAGAAACAGATCAGTTCTCATATTTCTCTTTTAATTACTGTTACACGGACAGGTAAGAGCATAAATAAAGCTCTTCTTCTTCTACAAAGCTAAAGGAAGTGTTTCTAAATGTACATGTGCATGTTTAACCTTTTACATGTCACAGAAAGGTGAATATTTAACCGACAAAGTGACCCAACATTGTCCACTTCTGATGTTTTGTCACTTGAAGTTTGAAGTTTGCATGTGGTAAAAGAATTCAGGCTTAATGTATTTGCTCAAAAAAACACTTTTTTTTCTGAATTTAGTTCTTTTTATTTAATTCCTTTTTATAGAGCAGCAGTCCTCTGTCTTTTTGTCTTTAAAGTCCTTGAAATGAAGAAATGTCTGCAAGTCTTAAGCTTAAACATCAAGTGTCGACCTCAAAATGATTTTTCTTTTTGATATTGTTTCATCTGAAGGATTTCCAGAGGTTGGAGATGATTAAAGAAAAAAGTGGGAAAAGGAGGGAAAAGAAACACAAGCTTGTGTAATAGAACAACATTTTTTAGATCATCTGGTGAGCCATCAGATTCATCGTGGGACCAAACATGCATTCCAAATAAAAATGAAGAAAAATAATTCAAATAATTTGCAGACAAATACATGTCACTTCTAAATGATTCAGAGAGAAATGAAAAGTTTTAAAAGTCTGCAAAGAGCCTCACAACAACTGGCGACTACAGACTGAAATGTGGTCTGATGTGGCCCCCTGGAGGTGAAAAGTATGTCTGCATGTGAGGTTGTGTGACTGTGTGTGTGTGTGTGTGTCTGTTCCTACTTTAGTCTGGAAGCAGCAGAACAGCTGTGTCAGGTAGGGGTGTTTTCTGGCGAGGGCGAGGATCCGTTTCTCAGTCATGGTGCAGTCCACGTCGTCGTCCTGCAGGATCACGTCCTTCTTCAGCACTTTGACGGCGTAAACCTCGTCGCTGCCTTTCAGCTCCGCCAGCATCACCTGGTCACGTGACACACGAACACCGTCAGACAGATACGCCAACAGAGGAAAAGTGAGAGAGGGAGAGTGAACAAAAAAAAAATTCACCTTTCCGAAGCTTCCTTTTCCTAAAACTTTGATGAAAACAAAGTCGTGCAGGTTCATCCGCTTCACTTTGGGAGCGACATGACTTTTAACCTCTCCGTTCTCCTGGCTTCCTTTGCCCTCCACTCCGACGCCACCTCCATCACCTCCTCCACCTCCATCACTGTCTCCCGTTACCGTAGCAACAGATGAGGCGGAGGAGAGCGGGTGTGCTTTGTGCTCCTCCCCGCGGTGGTCAAACGACAGAGCCTTCCGGATGTTCTCCAGCTCCTTCGCATCTGCACAGAAGAGAAATTACGATGAGATCAGGTGTGTTTGGTGTAATGAAGTCTGTGTGTGATGGTTCAAAACCTACCTTGGTCACAGGGCGAGGTGGGGGCGGACTTTGAGCGATCGTCCTCTGTCTTCGGTGCCCCCGATAACGGCTGCTGGGGGTCCTGACCCTGAGGAAGCTGTTTAAACATCAAAAACATCTGTAAACATCCTCATCGCTAATCTGATTATCACCATCACCATCATGCTGAGTATCATCATCATCAGTACTGTCCTATATTCACTTTAGCTCTGCTTTTCTCGAGTTTTTCAAGTTTTGAAAAGACACTTTAAAATGATATGTGTTAAAAAATCAAATGTTTCTCACCAACTCTCACTATAATTGTTCTCACCTTTTTCCGTCTCTGAGCGCTGTTGGAGATCTTGTCCGGTGTGACTCCGAGGTCAGAGAGGACTTTGGCAATTCCTCGGGCGTCCACGCCACAGTTTGGAGCTACGTTACTCTCACAGCGCCTGTGTACGTTCACTTTACACACTGACACACACACACAGGAAGACGAAGAGTTAGCATGTACAGAACAGACAGTGGGAAACAGGTATATGTTATATGGGCAAACGCTAACGTCCGCACCTTTACACTGGAGTCCCTGTCGCAGCAGCCCCCACAGCAGAGAGCCGCAGTGATCGCAGAAGGTGAGAACTTTAAAGTTGTGGATGCTGAACTTGTGTGGCACGTTGACGCTGAACCTCTGAGAACCGACGGGCTGTGAGAGGAAAAAAGGGACAGTGAGACAAACCTGCAGGAGTCTGAAGGGTTTGATATGAGGTTCCCTTCATCAGTACTGTCAAAGTTTTGGGTAATTTATATCCTTTATTGATAGCTGAAAGTTGAGAAGTGACAAGAGAGAACATTTAATGTCCTTATAACCTCAAAGTGCTGACCAGGAGGCATCAGGTCATACTAAAGTTATTATAACTGAAGAAATCAGAAGTCTATTGCCACCTCTGACTGCAGGAATGATGTATTTGATCGATCAATATCTATTATAAATCACTTGATTGATGGTTTTATGGTGTAAAAGTGCACATTTTTAATATCGATTTAACTTTGAGGTGGAAGCATTGATGTGATTGATTTCATTCAGGCAGAAAATAAAATGTTTTATCTAACTGTAGATCTGTACCTCGCCGACTGTGTCCTCCTGCTTCTTCATCCCTGCACACTTGGTGATGATCAGCTCATGGCAGCGCTTATGGACCACACAGGTACACACTGCAGGAGGAACACACACACACACACAGATGTAAGAAACACATTTACAGGATAAATGTACTGAATGTGTTTTATGTGCATCCAATTTATAATATCAGAAAATTAAGATTAAGACATATGACCATCCTACCTTGACACTGGTAGCCCTGCTTTCCCAAGACGCCCCTGAGAGAGACAGGACAGTGTTGTTACCAATAATCAATACACTGTTTATGTATGAAGCCTTTTTAAGCTGCATTTTGTGTCCTAATTATTGAAGGGAAGATGTAAGATACAAGAGGAGATAAACAACAAATGTCATTTATTATTAAAGACGGGCTTTTATGAGCCAATTCTCACCCAACCTTAAACTTCAGGATCATTTCTTTTAATTTGGTGATTTCACTGTTTAAATTTAATCTAATCTAAAATCTACCTTCAAAACTGTCTTCTCTCAATTTTTTACACAAAACCTGAACGTATTTTACTCCAAAATGGTACATTTTCCAGTGGTTACTGCAATAAAGACCAGCTGACCTACATAAAAATGAAACCAACACTTTGTTCTGCTGTATGGTGCGGTGTGTGTGCAGCATCTTTTGTTGATTCATCTCAGAGACGCTGAACACTGGAGGACTATCAAACACAGCTTCCTTGTGATTCTGATTACACATCAAACGTTCTTTCACAGTGGAGCTGAGAGCGAGCAGAGCGCAGAGGCCACATGGTTTCCATGTGAGTGACGCTAACGCAGTTTGTTGGGATGGAAACAAACACAGCTGGCTTTGTTTATCGCTCCACACTTCACAGCATCCACTGCGTTTACTCGTAAACAAGACATCAGGTTAGCGGCGAAAGCAGGAAATCAGAGAACGCATTTATATTCACTACAAAAAAACTTGTTACTGTAAAAGCTTATTTCAATCCAAATCTGGCACTTCTAAATGAACTATGATGCTGCAGCCTGAGTACTGTTTTTCTTTCTTTTTGTTTCTTGGAGTCTTTTGTTTAGTTTAAGTTTATATCTAAATCAGATGTTAGTTTTCAGTCCATCCACACTGAATTCTTCATCATGCACTGTTAGTGAGACTCTCTGATAAACCTTTTTAAGCATCTACAGGATTATCATAAGGGTGTGTGTCCTCACCAGATGAAGTCCCTGCAGTGGGAGCAGTAGGTGGGCTGTCTCAGGTAGGTGGCCATGAACTTGTGTCCGTTGACCTGGTGGACCCTCCGGCGGACGGCACCCTGACGCTTCCTGGGACGCATCCGCTGCCGAAACACTCGCTCCTCATTTTCGGTGGCCGCAGCTGCACACACACAAGCAAAATGCAAAAAAAAACAAATAAGACAAAACATTATACACATTACATCAGTGTATGGGGGTTGCAGCAAATATTGATGTAAATTGATGAGCAAATTGATGATGTTATTCTCCCCAAAAAAATCAAGCTACTGCATCAAAATATTGACATCTATTTAATCTTTGAATGTATGATACCGCAGAATTTCTATTGTTGTTTTAAAAAATGGTGCTAGAAGTTAAAGAATCAGCAAAAAAAATAAAAAATTAGGGACACCTGCAGGATCTGGTGTCTTATGTTCTTGGTGAGTCAATGCACCCACACTGTGCAGCCACTAGATGGCAGCGACAGCAAGTGGCTGATCGTTGGGTGATAAATCAAACTGTCCCTTTTCACACAGTCACAGTGTCTGTCTTTGTCTCTCCTGCTCTCTCTGTCTCTTTCTGTTCAATTACAGAGGGGGTTTCCCAGTGGACCAGCAGAGATTTCATTTACGGTCTAACCCTTTTTATAATTACTCACACACACACAACCTGGGGCGAGCGAGTTAGAGTGTGTGTGTGTGTGTGTGTGTGTGTGTGTGTGTGTGTGTGTGTGTGTAAGGGGGGGGGGGGGCAAGACACTGACATGAGGCAGCAGCAAGTTGATATCATTACTGTTATCATATTAAATTTGTCATTTAAGGCTGGGAATCAAAGGTCAATTCACACAAATAGAAACGAATATTTCCATCTTTAATCAGATCATGTTAGAAAGAAGAAATGACTGTAAGTTTCGATGTAAAAAGGTAAATTCCTGTAAAGTTTCATCTGATCTCATTGTGAAATTAGTAATCGTGGCTTTTGTCAGAAAAGGTTTCAGTTCCTTTTATTCACCGAATATCGCTGACTGTTGGTCAGTCAGACTGTCAGGTTGTCTCCACACTCATCAATCCATCGAGAGCAAAACCTTTTAGAAACTCCTGATTAGACTGATGTGAAATTTGCTGATATTTATGTTTGCATCTAATTCTCTGGTGCCAAAACAACTTGTACAAAAGAAATGTGCTTATAAAATGCACATTACCTTCACTGAGCACGTTCATGAAAAGAGGAACTCTTCTTTTTCTAAACACTCCATCACATCCTCTAATCATCCGGACAAACTTCACATTTAAACCTTCTCTTCTGTCAAACCTCTTGTTTTACATTCCTTTCTCCCTCATCATCCTCTGCCCGTCCTCGCTCTTCCTCCTCCTGCCCCTTTAGCTGTACGCCATCAGCATCACCTAGCAACTGACGACTGCTGCCTAGCAACAGTGTCAGACTTAGCATCGTACGCCGGGGGAGGGTTCAAGGGCGGGTCTGTGAAAGATGCTGCTGCTCCTCGCCGACGCCCGCAACAACGCTGTGAACACTGAGCATCTTCACCTTCATCTCCACCTTCATCAGCACCTAAAAACACTGACAAGACTTCCTGCTGCGAAGTTTATCACAGCTCACAGCGCTGAAGTGAAGTGATGGAAGAAACAAACCCACACCTGTAAAGAGATCAAGCTCCAGGCCACGGTACAGGACAGACAGATGGATGCTAGGACAATTAGCGATCAGTCATCACTGAGGTTTTTTTGATACCGTTTGTACTCTTATCAATACTCTTCCATGATTGACAGTCAACACATGCTGGGGTTTTTCTAAGATGAACAAGGCTGTTTTCAGAGCGTTATCGTCCACATAAGTTGACACAAAAATCTGTGCATTCTTGTCAAATCACACCTGAGGAGTTAACGATGGCAGAGCACCAATCGCTCTGCTCAGTTAATCTACCAGATACTTAGATTAACTGCTTAAATCCTGCGTAAGTGATGCTTACGAATGGCATCACTGAGGGCCGCAACACACAAAATTTATATCCTATATTTGGCAAAAATGCACAATGAAATCAGAATGAACACAAACTAACAGAAGAATCCAGTTAGCACATTCACCTGATAAAAAGGTAGGTGCGGTGGTAATTTCAGCTACATGCTAACGCCATGTTCAACATCTTAGTTTAGTGAGTTAGCGTGCTTACATTTGTAAGTTAGCGCTAAACATAATGTATGACTGAGACTGATGGGGATGTCATCTGTTCATTAGTATTGTGGTGCAAATTTCATGGTATATAGGTGATATTTACCAAGAAACATACTCATATTTTCTCTGAAATAACTCCTAAATTACCCCATTATTTACTCAAAAGTTATTAGAAATTACCCCAACATCATATAATAATTATATTGTGCAATTTCCCAACAAGGAGGCAATAAGTAGCTGCTCATTTCTTTTCTACATTACCAGGAAACTAATTTTAATTTAATGCTGATCTTATTAACTAATGAGTGAGATTTTCTAGTAACTTTCCAAGAAATATCATAATTTCATCAGCATTTTTTGTATGAAAGATGCAATATAAATAAAGTTAATTCATTCATTCCAGTTATCATGTAGCGTACTTTCTAGGAAATGCCCGAGTAAAGCGTTACATTTAAAATTGACCTGACGTCAAAAGATCAACAACATCATCGCAGTTCAAACTGAAAACATCGTAAATGACTCCTCTTGTGAAACTGATCAGTGCATCCACCATATATACGCTCAGATTCATATCTTAAAGGGAGTTTACCCGGTTGTATTTTATCTTCAAATATGATCTTCAAGCTGTCACAATAGCAGACGAAGCGCTCGAGAAGTTAAGCAGGAACAACTAAAAGTGTTTAACATCAAAAGGGGTTTTTTTTCTTACAAAGCTTCACTTGTTCAGAGTCTAAAAGTCTCCCAGCAGAGGCACAACAACATATAAATATTTCACCTGCTTTTAGCAACAGGCAGCGGCTTATCATCCTGCCCTGGTGACAGCAGAGCTTAGTGTGTGTGCGTGTGTGTAAAAGCTAATAGGTTGATTGCAGCTCTCAGGCCTGACAGTTCACCCGTGTGTTCTCTGCTATGCAAACACATTTAAGTAATGACTGCAATTTCAGCCTCACGCTCACACACACACACACACACAGAGGTACATTAATATATTGTATGTCACTGCAGACAGAAAAAGCAGCAGAGAGAGACGCAGAAAGAAATATAATTAAAGAGTGAAGAACACATTTATAAAAAGATGGAAAAAGAGAAGTCCTTGTCCTGATGACACCTCTTTGTCTCTCTCTCTCTTTGTCTCTCTCTCTCTGTTTCAATGATGTAACTGGTCCATTAGTGAACACTCCACTTTACTAATCAATTTATCATCCCCCCCACCTCCCCCTTTTGACCTCCGGTTAACTCTCTCTCTCTTTCTCGCTCTCGCCCATTCTGTCATGTCTCTCTAATATCTAATCTGGTGCACACACACACACACACACACACACACATTAGACATTACATTGACTTGCATTCGTTTCCTGGACATTTACCCTCAATATGACCACTAAACCAAACCTTAAACTGAGTCTTGATGGTAAAATGTGATGATTTACGCAACATGGATGTGAGAGCAAGTCCCCACCACATGAGTAATACAGCGGTAAAAACACATCTGATGGCTGCTTTAACCCAAAACATTCACACGTGGTGAAGTAAGAATTTACTTTTACAAGTGAGTCTCCCCAATGTGGGATCCATAAAGTTTATCTTATATTATCCTGACTGACTGTTCATTTTAGTTTAAAGTGGTTTTATATTTGGATTGTTTTCTTTCTCAGTTTTAGGAGCTGAGTTGGAGGTGGCAGATGGCAGATGTAAAATGGTAAAACAGAGGCCGAGGCAAAGGCACCGAATGAGTCCATGTTTGAACACCATTACATGTGGTCGATACGGTGGTGGTCATAGTTACTGTAAGCTGCTGATCAAATGAAGGCCGAATGATCGAGAAGACTTCATGTCTGACAGTAATTTCAGAGTTTTATTTTTTTTTTGCACTTCCATTCCCAGAGATTCAGTTTTACTGGAAATCATTCGGCTTTATGGAAGTCTCAATAAAAGTCTTGCAAACAGGAGACAGACGGACAGACAGACACGTGGCTACCTGATCCTCCTGCGTCAACATCTCCCTCTTTAATTTTCTCTTTCTTGGAAAAGTCTGACAGGTGATCTCTCAGGTTCTGTGTGTGTGTGTGTTCATGCTTCCTTCACATTTCCAAACCTGTCCGAGCTCCATGAATCTGACTGACACCACAAATCAGCTACCTATCGTTGGTATAAAAATGGAAAAGACGATCAACATCTATCCAAAAATGTTATTTAATCTTATGCTTAAGTTAAACATGCAGCATACAACAGAGGGAAGGACGACGTGCATCCTCTGATTATTCATTCGTTCATCACAGACAACATTTTGCAATCGTGTGAAGCGTCTGTCCTCGCTGACTAAAAAGAAATGTTTCGTGGTTGCAACCTCTTCAACAGCAAGCGTCTAAAGAGTGAAACTTGTTGGACTGAAGTGGAGCAGTTTGCTGGGTAGTTGCATGTAAAAATGACAGCAGCTTTCACACAGGTCAGCGAGCTAATTAGCCTAATCTTCGCAGGTCTTTAGGCCACGGTGGAAATGCAGACAACAAGCAGCTGCAGGAACCATTTTAGTTCCTTTTCAAAGATTTAGTGACTGTGTTCAGTGTTTGTGTTCAATGAGGTCACTACATGTGCCTTCAACATCTGGGATTTACAGTGAACATAAAGCGACTTCCAGGAGAAGATTACAGCTCGGGACTCTCTCTCTCCTCACAAAGTGTCACATTAGAAATAATGAGGCGATCACTGAACTCTGCATCACCATTAAACCACTGAAAAGCACTTACTGCATGACATCATGTGTCTCATCACTGTGCAGGATTAAAACTTACAAACGCACAGAAAACTAAAAAAATAATGATGTTGTTGTTGATTGTGTGACACATCAAGGTAAAATTGCTTTTAGTGTAGTTGATCAGAGAGAAAGAGCGACAGTTTTTTTGTAAAAATGAATTTCAGGGTGACTGATTTGAAACGAGAGGCAGATGTAAAGATTGAGAAAGAGGAAGAGGCAGCGGGGAAGTGTTACTCAACACATAAGGACTCACTTACTTTTTGTTTTTTTACAAAGCTTTTACTGAGCAGCCACAGGCACTTCAGACAACACACACACACAAATATCAGCCTCAGAGAGCACAGCTGTCCAATATATCTGATATACAGCCTATACGTCATATAAACACTCAGATTTGGTGTGTTTTTAAAGCTCTCTTTATGTTAATTGTTCACTAATGTTTATTATCAATTTCCTCAACTTAATTCCTCAAAGCTCAACAACAACATCAACAGGATGTATAAATTACTTAAAGCGGCACTACTTTACATGACTTTAATGTCGATGGATATGAATGTGGCTGATTAGCTCATCTATAATTCACTTCCAAGTAAACTGACTAAACCCACAGAAGAAAAAAAAAATTAGACCCATTTCCACATCACGTGACCTGAAGTTCACAACAAGACGCTTCAAACTACTGGTTTTCTGCTTTTAATCTCTTAATGGTTATGATAATGTACACTGCAGAAAGACTGTGAACATGACGGTGACATTTTATAGAGCAGGTCGAGCTGCAGCAGGGAGGATTCGTTCATTCGGCCTGTTCAGACACGTAAAACACACACTTACGCTGACATTTGATAGTAGGTCAACATGCTTTTTAAGTGGAGCTACACATTTACTCCCTGGAGGGAAACTGTGATACTTGACAGATATATCACCATCTTTTGTGCTCACAAGATGAGATTTTTAGATCTGCAAGACATGATTATAAATATATACATGGAAATTATGTGTGCTGATTTATTTGTATTGTATTCCCAGATTTAAACTTAACAAATAATCTGTTTTATATGTGCATATGGAGGATGTGCAGCTCTGTTAAGCTTTTATAAACACTGCAGGATATAAAACCCACATCTTTCACATGAATTTTCATGGAAGTTGTGGCTGTTGAGTGAAGCAACGCTGGTTTTCAGGAGTAAAGACAAGAGGAAGTCAACATGTAACCATTAGCTAAATGACTAAAAAAAAAACAAAATATAATCCCACCGCCTCTAAATACTCTTCGTCAGCAGATAATCCAGAGAAATAAAATGACAAAAGTGGATGAGATGATCACTGTAGACTGAAAGCTTCTGTTATACAACAGCTCTTTTTTTGTCATTAATGCAAAAGATTAAATAACATTGACGACTAAAGAAAGAAAAAAAGTCTTCTTACCTTCACTGGAAGATCCTGATAGGTCAATTACAACGTACACCTTCCCCTCAGGCTCCAGGTCAATCTGCACAAAGAGAGTTAAGAGCACAAACATTAGTAAAATAATCTGCTTTATTTGGTCTTCAGATCTTTGTAGCTGAGTGTGCATGCTGTCTATAACACTGAAGTCACATAGCAGATTGTATAGATAATATATTGTTGATATATTGATATCTATTCAATGGTATTGAATGTTATTTTCTATGATGAAAATGCTTCATTCCTGATGCTCATGTCCAGGTAAGTTAAGTAAGTAAAGCTTTATTTATATAGCATTAATATAACATATATATATATATATATATATATATATATATATATATATATATATATATATATATATATATATATATATATATATATATATATATATATATATATATATATATATATATATATATATATATATATATATATATATATATATATATATATATATATATATATATATACATATATATGTATATATATATATATATATATATATATATATATATATATATATATATATATATATATATATGCTATAAAATGTGCTTAATTTGAAAAGTTATTTATCTATATTATCTATATATAAAGTTATTTATCTATATTATCTATATATATATATATATATATATATATATATAGATAATATAGATAAATAACTTTGAATTACGTCGTAAAGCACAGTGAGGGACAAACCAAACTAATGAACCAAACATAAAACAAATAAAGAGTCTGTAAAGAAAAATTATTAGTTTTTAGATGATGTGGACAGACAGAGGTTTTCTTTAAACTCTCTGAAAAGCCGACACACATCCAAATTCTGAACTAGATGATAACTTATGCTGCTGCACAGACAGGAAGTGTTAACACCTCGTCATGTGTCATGTGTATCGAATGACCAATTTTCTCATGAGTCTCACAGCAGGAGCTCAATCGAAGTTGCACTTGACTTGAATGACGGTGTGATGTTTTTGAGTTTTTAAAAAAAACGATCACGAAATTACATCATCTGGCTGAAGCTGGTGGAGCAAAAGAAAGAAAGGGAATTTTATTTTACCAACAAAATGGCTAAATGGCACCTCTACTTGTGTGAGACACAAAATGTTTTACATGCAAATGCTAACACCTCTGCAGCATTATGTGGATCATTTTCTCAATCAGTCAGTATTTTGTTGTATTTTGGTCTTTAAAATTGTGAAAAAAACCTCATACTGTTTTCCCGAAAACCAATATAATTACAAAAAATGTGTTTTAATCAACATTATTCCTCATCCCAGAAAACAAATACGAGATGTTTAGACGACAGCCTCATTCATATTATCATTTTATGTGATTTTGCACACGTTTTTCCATGACATGCTATATTGTTATCGGAAAAACTATTCTCGAGCCGTTCGCCCACTCACAACCACCAAAAAGAAAAACGCGTCTCCAACCTGTGGGAAACTGTGCGAACGTAACATCCTGTTCGGCCGAAATCTCACAGCATCACTTGCGACATGGTGTAATGTGGTAACGTGCAGAAGAAAAGAAAGTTGGAGAAAAAAAAAACACTGTAGTGTGAGACTTGCAGAGAAATTGACACATATCCTGTCCCACACCCACACATCATATATACACCTCACACACAGACACATTCACACACACACACATGCACACATACTGGATGTGTTTATGCCAGAGGAAAGCTCTGGGGAGGGAAGACAAGTGCTGCTCTGCAATCTACTGAGAGGCTGCATGTGTGTGTGTGTGTGTGTGTGTGTGCATGTGTGTGTAAAGTAAAGTGTGTGTTTATGTGTGTGTGTGTGAGTGGTTTTGAGCTCATCTCATGAAAGCAAGTGGGCACTGGCTGAGAGTTTTTTTTAGTTTTTTTTTTTAACAGCAGTTTGCACCACCCATGGCGTGTGGCATAATCCCTCTCTGCACACACACACACACACACACACAGTGAAATGCACTAAGTGGAGACTCGGTGCAGTGAAGGCGAACAGGCGTGGGTTCAGTAATGTATACAGCTGGAGATGGAAAGCAGAGAGAGAGACGGATGAGGGGGAGGACAGAGAAAGTTTGTTGGCTCGTTCAATGTGAAAGTTCCAGTGAAAGGTGTGAAAGTGCAGGAAGGTGTGTGTGTGTGTGTGTGTGTGTGTGTGGGGAGGGTATGATGGAGGAGGAGGGGGGGCTGATTACTTGTGTTTTTTTATTAACACACTCTCTTTTCATATCCACTGTTTGCTTTTTTTTTGGTCTTAATGGATCTTCATTATCAGAACGCTGAGAGCATTTTGAGGTTTAATGGGATAATTATTCTCATCCATCTACATTTTCAACAAGAAGGAACGGAAGGAAGGAAGTCGTTGGGCAGATGGACAGATGAGGGTGGCAGAATATTACCACAAGGAGGAGGAGGGAGGGGGCAGCTTTCTTCTTCTTTTTTTCCTTTCTTTTCACACACTATCAACAAGAAGATTAGCTGAACATCAGAGAAATTAGTTTTTGTTTCCTGCATCAATCACAGGAAAGGATAGCGCCGTCTTCCTGTCAGATACGAAGAGAAGAAGAAGAGAAGGTGAAGCAGCAGCTGCTTTAGTTTTTCTGTCTCTTCATCAATGCACGCTAAAATCAGGCTGAATAAAACAATGTTTTGAGGAGAGCAACGGCATTGCGATCAGGACTCATTGTTGCAAACTGCTGTGGAGTTAAACTGCTCTTTTTTTAATCATTTGAAGGGCAGAAGCAGCACTCTGCAGTAACAAAAGAAGATGTGATTCATCATGTTCTGCAGGAAGAAACACATCAACGTCTCTTGGCTGACTGAGACGTTTAAACTGATCTGCTTTCAGAAAAGATTCAAGAAAACTGAAAATTATATGTTTGAATATAGACAGCACTGTTTTTGATTCAAATTAAATGAACTCAACATTGCTGAAATGATTCATGTGGTACCTGATTAAAGAATGAGAGCTCGTAACTGTACCAGAAAATGAATCATAACAATTTATGAGTCTCTACTACATTGTAATTTATCCAGGTAGGGCTTTAACTAATTATCACGCTCATTAAAAAACAAATCTGTTGGTCATTTTTGTATTATCTATATGAAATGTCCAAAGTGATTGTTTCAGTTAATTGAAAACTAAAATTGCCAGGTGTAAAGTCTTTATCAGCATTGCAGAAAAGAGAAAAACCTCTGCAGTTTGTTTTTTGCAAAATCTAAAAAATCTATTACATCAACGCAAGAGAGAACAATGACTCTTTAGATAATTGGTTGTCAACATATTCAGCCTGTGACAAAGGATCACAAACAGGCAAAAATGGTTGGAGGTGTTGGTTTCTTGGCAGGATAAAACTACATTTATCTTGTATAAAGACACGTTGCAGTACTTTGATAGTATTCTGGGCTGTTTCTTCATCAATCAAACAATCAAACAATAATAGATTAACAAAAAGGAAAATAATAAGATGCACACATCCAAGAGTAATGAGACAATACATACAATTAAATTAATGAAAAAAGCATAATAACGCTGCACTTAATATTACTGCAATTATGATGTCACAAAGAATAAAAAAACAGAAGAATCACACACACACACACACACACCACCTCCCTTCCTCTGAGGTCACAGCCCTCCAGGTCTGCTCACTGAGCGTGCTCAGACTCATAGGTGCAGATGTCACTAAATATAGAGCCGGCGGAGGAAGGAAAAGGCCCTTCAGTGTGTGTGTGTGTGTGTGTGTGTCCACAACTGTTGTTGGCATGTGTTACTTCTCATACACACGGCGGATGCGCTGCGCTGGTCCTGCCTGTTTATCTGAGAGCCGGCGGCCGTGCGCACACAGGGGTCAAAGGTCACAGGAAGCTGCACTCTTTTCAGCGGAGGGAGGGAAGACGTGTGCAGCATGAACACCTACAGCACTCTGTTTTATTACTCCTATGATTGCGATGAAATAATGTTTAAATTTGTCTTCGTTACATCATATATATGAACAAATCAACCGTTGGTATGTCGGATAACATCAAAATTTATCACTTCATCTTAAACTCTTAAATTCTGGAGGCCACTGGGACAAACTTGGCTCGCTGCACTAAATTAAACCTGAAACTGATGCTTGATATTGAGGCGCTGCTGCTATCCGAATATTGACACAAACAACGTGACAACAGGAGGACAAGGAGCTCACTGTAAATCAAACAACAGCTTCATGCCTTTCACTCTGTCGACCCCACCTGAACAGCTCCACCGCGACACACACGGCCTCGTATCACCTGATTCATCCCTTATTTATTTATAAAACGTGAACCAGGAAACAAAGAGGGAAAAATATCTCGTCATAATAACATTAATAAAACTAAACAAGCACAGTTCTATAGATATATTCATATTTTCCATGTCAGCTAACACTGACACATTTTAAGAGATTTTATTTGCAAGTCCAGAGCGGCTGCTTCTAACAACACAAGGTCTTCATCATGTGTTTGTGTGTGTGTTTGTCAGCATGTAAAAGTGTGTGCATATTGTACTGCATATCTAACAGGGAGTCAAATTTAATTCATTTACCTTTTTTTTTTTTACAAGAACATCCTTAAACTGTATGCTCATTTATGGGGAAAATACACACACACAGGAACACACACATGCACACACACACACACAGGCAAATTAAATTGCAGGCTTTAACTCAATTGAGCAGGTTTCCCTCCATCTGCTCTAATGCATCTGAAGCATGTTGTTGTGTGTGTTTGTGTGTGTGTGTGTGTGTGTGTGTGTGTGTGTGTGTGTGTGTGTGTCATAATCGTGCAGCTGTAAAGGCGATCGGTCATCCTGTTCAATACTAAAACGCCATCATTATTCATCACAATTATACGTTTGTCTTTGAGGATAAACTAAATTTATTGTACTTAAAGCCAAAAACTAATTTAATCAAGTCGTCATAAATAACAATGCCACCACAGCATGTAACCGAATCGTGTGTGTGTTTGAGTGTGTGTGTGTGCCATGCCTGTGAGTGTGTGTGTTCCTTGTGAATCTAACTGGCCCAAAAATAAAGGTCCTTCAGCGACTGATGACTCCTGTCCACACCTGCCAGCCCTGTCACATGCACACAGACACTCACATGCACAAAGGGGCACACTCAGACACAACACACACACACACACACACACACACACACACAACATGCCCACAGTGTGTGTTCAGGTTGAAGTGAAAGCACATGACGCTGTTGAAGCGTTGGCTCAGATTCACTCAGACAGACTGTACACAAACACTGAGACTCACTTCTCATCCATCTGACATAAACAAAGCTCGGTTTGAAATAAAGAAAGTCAAACTAAGAAAGATTAACTGATTATTTTATGTTGTTTTTTTTTTTGTTTTCTCAAAGATATCCACGCTGACACCAAACATCCACAGCTGCAGATACAAAACCTCTCAGGGGACATAAAATCTATGAACATCACCGCAAACAGTCTCTTAAAAATCTGAATATTTTTTCAGCAAAGATTGGTGAAAACAATAAAACACATTATGTGTTTGCCTAAACAAGTTTTAATCTGCCGAGACAGAAGAGTGTCCACTTTTCTGTCCATCAAACGTCACTACTTGTTAAGAAAGTTAAAAAAGGACGAAGAAAAAATGTTTTAAAGTAGTTTTTGTGTCTCAGTGTGGACAAAGAGGTTCAGAAAAAACGATCTGAAAAGGAAATCAACAATCTGTTTTTCCACGTAAATATCCATTTCAAATTCAGCAGCAGCAAGAACAAAAGAGAAAACGCAAAAAGAGAAAAATCACAGAGAGAAAGAGAGAGAGAGACAGAGAGAGAGAGAGACAGAGAGAGAGAGAGAGAGAGAGAGAGAGAGAGAGAGAGACAGAGAGAGAGAGAGAGAGAGAGAGAGAGAGAGAGAGAGACACGCAGAGAGAGAGAGACAGAGAGAGAGACAGAGAGAGAGAGAGACAGAGAGAGAGAGAGAGAGAGAGAGAGAGAGAGAGAGAGAGAGACAGAGAGAGAGAGAGAGAGAGAGAAAACAGGGAGGACATTGTGTTTTATCTGTTCTCAGTGACAGAGAGCACACGGCCTCTGTGGAGTGACACACTGCAGACCCTTCTCACACACACACACACACACACACACACACACACACACACACACACACTATACTTGCAAGGACCTGTAAAATGGTGCCTCATCAGACAAAACCACCAAACCTTTCCAGGATTGTGAATCTCGTAAAGTCCTCTGTCTCTGGTTCAACAGTCCAAAATAATACAGATGAGAGCTAAAACAGGCTAAAATATGATATAGATCAAAATATTTAACACTAGAAGAAGCAAAGAAGCCGACATACCGACATCCAATGCCAATTCTGGGACTTTCCGATACTCAATGCTCAATGTAATATATAAAAACGGGCTTTGCAAAAGAGACACATAACGATTAAAACCAAAACACAAGAGGCAAGGACGCCCTGCTTCTTTACTCCCAGCGACATTATACAGCATTTTTCACAGACTAAGATGCACTAAATATAATAATAAACTGATTTTGATGCGAGGAGAGCCCCCTTGACCTTAACTCTAAACCTCACCATAAAACTGAGCCTTCACCCTTAAGAAGAAGAAGAAGAGGAAGAAGAAGAAGTGAGGACTGAATAAATTGTCCTCGTTTTCCAAAATATGTCAAATTCACGAGCAGGAGCACAGCCTGTATGCATGCAGAGGGAGAAAGTGAACCTCCGCAGAGAGCGAACTGCATCTTTGAAATGCTCCACTGCGCCTGGCATTAACGGATGCACCGAAATGAAAACACCAGTCGATGTGTTACAGTCAATTTATGGTGAACAAATGGGACACGAACGGATAAATAAAAAAAACAAAACAACCACAGAGCAGAAAAGATGCAGCAAACATGCAAAAATCTGGACTCGCCCCTGCTGTTAATGCCGCAGGATTTACTTCAAACAGACCAGACCTGAACACACACACACACACACAGCCTGCTGTCAGCAGCCGCTCATGCCTGACCTCCTGCTTCGCCGTGTCTGTCCATGTCTAATTTGTCCCTGTTGAATAAGTGATGCTGCAGCATTGTGAACAGGCCCGCCAAGGTGACACATACACACACACAGAGTTATGTAGTTGTACAGTAAAGAGGAAGTTACTTTATTAATTTAATGTATTATGACGTATATTCTTCGCCATTAGGACTCCACATCACATTTGTTCTTCCTCTTTGTGGCAAAATGCATTTTAGAACAACACAACCTAAAACAACACTACAGAAGACCCTCCATAAATTATTAACAAGGCTTCATGTCTTCAGTTCATGTAGATTTGATCAGTTTAAAATTATTTTCAGACAAACGTTTGGGTTCTTTCGGATCAAAAACCTTCTCTGCTCCCTGCAGCCAGATGACACCATTCACAGTAAAAAGGGTGCAGAGAAAAAAAACATGAGAAAGCACATAAGAGCTGCTGATAAAGCTGCTGAGTCCCTTTGTTTATTTGTTACAGCAATGAAATGAGAAATGATTGTGCTGAAAACTGTTTTCATACCTCTCTTTTGATCATATCTGCTTTTGAAAAATATCTAAAAATATACATTTTTTACCCATAGATACCCATAGATCTTATGACTGGGCTCCTTCATGTGCTCCCTGTTGCAGCAATTCAATATGATAAATGTCACACTACAAATAATTATGAGTTAACATGGATGTGTTTCTCTCAGTAATGCAGGGTTACTAATTAGCAGCCCGACCAACGCACTGGTACAGAGAGAGAGAGAGAGAGAGAGAGAGAGAGAGAGAGATGAGAAAGAGCTGCTGGCATTTTAAAACATGAGTTCATATTTTCATTCATTTAAAATCTGATAACACTTTATAGTAACGGTGCATTAATTATCAGGGATTCATGCAGGACTTAATAGATGAAAAAGCTCAAATTAATTCATGCAGGACTTTGCATGCATGAATTAATGCAAACACAAAATGTTAATTAATGCAACAACTCAAGTATCTGAATGAATAAAAAGACTTTATCTTATGATGTGTGTTCTTTACAGGTAAGTCTGCAGTTAAAGGGGCAGACCAAAGAAATAGACCGATCAGATCCTGATCTCCAAGTGTTGTAATCAGTAACTTTGCAACCCATCCTATTAAATCACTTAAAACATTTCTGCTGATATCTGCATGTTCTGTCAGTGTGAGTTCAAATATGCATCTCTGCAGAAAGCGTCAGTTTCCTCGTGGTTTCACAAACACAGAGACAGAGATCACTGACGGGATAAGAGAAGAGAGAGGAGCAGAGAAACATGTGCATCGACCTCCAACTGACTCATGACAGGGCTGATGACATGAATGAGGGAGGAGGAGGGGGAGGAAGAGGAAGAGGAGAGGAAGGCTGCAGAAAGAGAGAAACCACCACAATAAAGACACTCAAAGATCTTGGTGGAGAGGCCAGATGCATAAAACGCTGTACCCACTGTCTTTATAAAGACAATCCCACACATGTCTCAAATATCGGGGCACATTTCCACTCCTGTAGTTAGCATCTATTGGATGTTAATATTCAACAAGAAACACAATTTCTCATCAGTGTCTGCGATGTCCTCCAACAACAGCAAAGTAATCATCATTAAGTTAATAGAAGAGGCTTTGAGGATACTAGATTTTCAGGGTCAATGTAGATATCTATATGAGATTTAATAAAATTGAATAAAGGTATTTTATATAATATACTATATATCTATTATAAATGTACTATATATCTGTAAATATAGTACATACCTCTTTCTTTGTTGTTAAATCGGGACCAAAATGTACAAAGATGGATGTTTTAAAGTTGAAAATTAAACTTTTACTAAATGATCTGAAAGGTGAAAAGAGATGAAACATTTAATTTTTGTGACTTATCAGCCAACGTACACTATATGATAATAGGCTACATCAGTAAAAAGCTAATATCAGCTGGGAGCCAGCTGGTAATGCTCATATTGATATTTACAAAGTGGATGACAATAACAGTAAAATGAAAAGATGAGAAATATTGTGAAACAAAATGAACAAACAAAATGATGAAAGACTTAAAGCACTGATCGAATTTAGCAAACACACACAAATGCACTCCAGGCTAATTATAACAATATTGTATGTAGACTGCCACAAAATCATACACACTTGATAAAACAACCCAAAGCAATATATTTTAATATTAAGTTACATCTTCCACCTTATTTTTACTTCAAATTCACCATATCTCATATCTATATAACAAACAGTATATATTCTGAGTACACAGCAGGCACAGAGCGTTATATGTTGGGTTATACATGTTTGTTGTTCATACATCAGGTCCCTGAATTCAACAACAAAGCAAGAAGACGACAAACATCAAACTTCCCGAACTGGAACAGGTGATTAACTCCTTCAGTGCTGAACGTTTGTATGAACAGAGAGACTCACATTCATCTCCACCATAACACTCATCTTTACTGCTCTCTCACTCTCAGCATGAGTGCAGGAGAGAGGAAGAGGACTCCCACGCATCCATCTGCTTCTACTATGTACACACACATTTGCACAAACACACATACACACACGTATAAAATAGCATAAAGGCATACAACATGCTTTGGTGTTAATATTTGCACCATAAGCTGGCTTTCCTCTCCTACTAAACAGTATCATAAACACACCCGCCCAACACATGTACATATACACATATACACAAGTGCACACACACACACACACACACACACACACACACACACCTACCTGTCTGTATCATGGCCTGGTCTTGGTCTTTTGCTAGTTCTCTCACACACTGTGGTCTGCTTGAACATGTAAAAAAAAAACCTGAATACACAGGGTTACACACACACTCACTCACTCACTCACACACACACACACACACACACACACACACACACGGTGTCCTTCCTCTGGCGTTAACTCAAAACATACCTGAGGCATTAGTCGACCATTAGCTCTTCTTAAGGATTTATATTGGGACCGTTTGGCCTTTATAAACAGCACACTGCAGAGCACGGGCAAATTTGCACCGACCGCCCTGAACGCACCACATGACACACACATCTTCAGCGGTAAATTTACAAATGAAAAAAAAAAATTAAAAAACTGGTTAACTCATCAACATGTCCACATCTGTGCTGGAAGAACCAACACCTATGAAAAACCTCCGGAAACATCTCACTATCCTGTAAAGTTTAGATGAAACTTCACGCCAAACGGAGGAAAATAAAGGCCGAACTGAACGCTCCTGCCGGGTCGAAGGTCTGAAAACTGGAAGGTCGCAGATATAAAATGTATAGACGGGACTCTCAGTGTCAAACATGGAGGACGAAGTGATCAAACTCCTTTTTTGCCCTCGAGCTTTAATCGACCTTAACGTTGGCTTTGTGACAACTTTTATCAGTCGAGGTAAAGGGAAGCCTCGCAGAGAGGTGACCCGCCTCGAGTCAAGGCTGCGCGAACGCTCTGTTTGTTTGTGTTGTTTGTTTGTGTTGTTTATTGTTGTTGTTCTGATCGTATCCGCGGCAACGAAGTCATCGGGCTGCCCCCGGGAAAGGAGGTGGACGTGTCACGGCACCTTCAATGATTTTTTTTTTTGTATCTCTGACTGAGGTTCATTCAAAGATTCAATTAACGTCACATGTTGTCAACTGAAGCTTAATGAGCTTCATTTTAACTTAATCACACTGAGACGCATTCCTCTGAGACACACACACACACTGTCCCAAAGCTTTTACAGTATCACATGAGCCTTAGTCAAGCTGGAGTCATGTGGCTGCACGTATCCTCAGAGAGACCTACAGCTACAGACTCGCTGACACTCGAGAGACATAAACACGAGATAAACTTGTGAACGTGAGGAGTAATCTTAAATCTTTTCACAATCTTTTCACAAGCCACTTCATAAGAAAATCAGCATGTCTGATTGGTTCTTGCACATTGTGTGAGCGCGGTGCTGAACACACACTTTGTCTTGTCTCAGTATTGTTTTGTTAGCACCTCCAACGTCTCCGAACACTGGATATCAGGAATGGTATTTTTTTTTAGATATAAGAAGATCTTATATGGCTGCTTACATGTAAATTACATTTAAAAACTTTGTGGGAAAATTTCAAACCTTTATCAGTTTGACTTTTACTGTGAATGACGACGAACATCCACTGAATAAAGTCAAACACAAAAAGATCATATCATCATGTTGCATTAGTACTGAATGGAGTGTGTGATTTTCTTTCTCATTTGATCAATTAATTGTGTTGTGTTGTCTACAAAATTCTCCTTTTTATCCAATACAACATGATGATTAAATTCCTTGTGTGATCCGACCACCTATCCAAAGCTCAAAGATGGCATTATTTCTATCACATGCAGCAATGACAGGCAGAAAATCCGCAAATTTAAGAAGCTGAAACCAAAGAAACCTGGGTTATGATAACAAGTCATGGATCAACTAATTGATTAATTGACTTAGCATTGCAGCTGTTATTTTCATTCTGGGAAAACAGGACCGTAAGTGAACTCACCACATGAAAGTGTGCAGCCTAATCGAGTCTCAAATCAAACTTTTGTCCAACAATGCAAAGAACAACAGAGCAGAGGTGTTGAAGAATAAGTCAGTGTGATCAACTTTAAAACTGCAGGATGAATGTCTGACATTCATTGATTTTGCAGTCTTCAATCATAGATATGCACAACATGTGTACAGTACTAAGATTTCTCTTAAAGTTGAGTATAAGTACGACTGTTGGGTGTATCTGTGTAATGCTGTAATTGCAGTGACTGTTCCAGAGGTACAGTACAACGTCAAATTTCATTGCCACACACACAAGATGCAATTTATGCGTAAACTGTGCAATATAAAGCAGCAACAGAAACATCAACACTAACAGCAAATCAAATTGACTTTTATTATATCAGTCAATTAGATGATTATTGTAATGATTAGCATGATCATCTATAATCCGATGTGCGTACTGTCTGTTTGGAGTAAATGTACACTGTGTGTGTGTGTGTGTGTGTGTGTGTAGTATGACGGGGTGTTTTCTCTTCTCCCATCCTGTTTGTGAGGAAATGGAGACGTCTGCTTACTAAGTTTAATTTCGCCCTGTGGAGCTCACCGCTGATTTATGTTACAGACGTTCCACAGACGTGTGACCTCTACGTTTCAAATTATGATTTATACACTTCATTTGACTTCTTACATGAGCCTCTACATTATTTATAGCTTTATGTCGGTGCTCAAATGTGCTGATTTCTTCTTTTCTTTCCTTTGCTGAGCTCTAGTGTCAGTTGAGTCGGTGGGAATATGTGCTGAACTGAACCCAACAGATGCAAGAGTTTCCCTCAAAAAGGAAGCAAGTTGAGTAGCTGGTAAGATCTGGGGCCTGTCGTAAGTGAAGACGCCACTCATCATCCATTTACTTTGCCTCAGATACTAGAAAATGTAAGGTTAAGCCTTACACAACCTCCTTAGAGTTTTCAATGATCTTTTTTTTAAAAAAACTGTAAAATTTGGTGAAAAATTCAGCAATATCTCAAGGAACAACTGACTTATTTTTGACCAGCACAAAGAAGACAGGAAGTTATGACAGACGAAGCAAAAACAAAAGGAATCTCCATCAGAAATCACCAAAAATAACTCCTGATATCTTAAAGAAGCACATCCGTGAAAATAATACATCATCTAAAATATATACTGTCTATTATGTCACATATCTCATTTCTGTTGCTGTGAAAAGTTTGAGCTGAGTGATGCTGACAGGAGCAGCAGGAAGCTTTCGTCACCAGCGGCTTATTTCTTTATCTCGCATTCCTCACATATCTGTGTGACTGTATTGAAATGTTTAATACTGTAAGTGCCATTCAGACTGTGCACGCAGAGGACAGCAGATAAATGAAAGACAACAGAAGGTACGAGGGGTGGGGGGGCACCTGGGGAACCATCCCTCTCTCTCTCCCTCTTCCCTTCTTTCTCTGGGAAGTAAACTTGGACAGTGAAAACAGGAAGTAGGGCCTACCGTGTGACTCAAACACAAGGCAGCTAATATTAGACTCTCACACACACACAAACAGAGCCCTGCCCCCGTTTCCTTCAGTCCACAGAGAGGACACCCCTCTACGACGGCCCGCGGGGGAAACAGGGTCAACAAGAGAGCAGGCCGGAGCTCTTCCTCTACTCTGTCTGCATGAGCGTTTACACGGAGGAAACCAAACTGGGCTGCAGTGAAAAAAACCTTCAAGTGTCTTTGACAACAAACCGCTGCAGGGCTCCAGAATCAACGCCAAAGCAGCGTCGATCTTATCGGCAGCGTCAGCGGCTTATCGACTGTGTCGTGTGTTAAAGTCTAAATTTGCAAAGTAACTCGTTCTGGTTAGATAAATGTGGAGCGATATAAACCACTAGATATTTTCCTCAAGATAGTTTGTAACTGGTCGTGAATCAGTCTGAACTTCTTACTGAAGCCTCAATGACCAAAATAAACAAAAAAGACCAGATGAGATTGTCTATTAGTTTCTGATAATTCTTAATTAATTTTTCCGTGACATCAGACTAAACAGCGCCGAGGTTTGATGTGATTGAACTCGAGTTGTTTGAGCCGCTAACTGAAGTTTTCGTCTACTCTCCTCCCAGTAAAGTTGAAGTGAAGCAGAGTGAACCAACTAACGGTAGGTGAAACACTATCACCTTTGTCCACAGGGGCCACCAAAATAAAAAAAAAGTTTTGCTGCTTTTCTTGCTTTAAGCGGAAGTATACTCCCATATTCCAGTACAAAAAGAGCCTCAGAATTGTGCTGAATTGCCGTATTTTATTAACTAAAATGAGCTACGTTTGCACCACTAATTAGTTTAATATACAGCTATTATAGCACATATGTCCACGATACCACTCATGCTAACAATGACATAAACTGTGCTGTTTAAGTGTCCTTTGGGTTAGACAGGAAACAATCACCAGGCTCAGAATCAGGGCAAAAAGCTGCTCTTGTGTTTTGACCTTTGTGGTGCATAAACGTCTTTGCACAAGAACAAACGTTTAATTGCACAGCGAGACAGCGACGCGCTCCACATTCCTCACATGTCTGCAGTACAGTAACCGCTCGGCCCCTTATTAACATGAAACTTGCAGCGTGTCACACTTTTTAAGTCATCAGTCAGAGCTGAGTGTGCTCGCTCACTGCCTTGGTAGACGTTTTTTCCCCTTTCCATCGGCAGCTGAACCACGATCGTTGACACTTTTACCCACAAGGCGACCACACGGCAGTCTGGCTTTGTCACAGCTGCGACACCACAACAGCGTTACAACCACAGCTGGGAAGAAGACGGCGAGCAGAGATCACTGATAGTCAAGGCTGGGATGAATTCAATACTACTGTTTGCTTAGTGCATCATTATTATATGATTTAAATGTCAGTCAAACCAAAATTTATCTAATTTACAATAATGCAGGGAGAGAGGGAGAAAGTGCAGATACAGTAAGAGAGAGGACGACAGAGTATCTGTGTTGGTTGAGTTGTTTTTACCTTTTTAAAAAACAATCAGTTATGTGGAGTATCTCTTCTCACCTGAGTGCGATGAGAGGGAAGTACTCGTGTGCGGACCACTTAGCCCGGTGAACTCGGACTGAAATTAACTATGAGAAGAGCTGGAACATCGCCGGACAAAGCAAACAGGCTCTATTCTTGTCGACTTTGCGTCACATTTCCACACATTGTCCCCGTCAAGTTCCCCCAACGATTACCTGATTGATCAGACTTTCACACTCGCCTGAGGAGGAATTTTCAAAACCGGTTTCAGGTTTCCCTCTCTCTCTCTTCTTCACACGCAGATTCATCCTGCTTTATATTTACAGTATCTTCACTCCAGTTCACCTGACATTTATTCCTGTTTGTTTTACCTGCGTTAAAAATGTTCAAATATAAAACAACACTCTTTACCTTTGGAGTCAGTCTAACCTTCATTTCTTAGCTTTGCGGATAATAAACAGTAAGTCTCAGTAAGTCTAATATAAGGAGTAATTAAAAAAAGCACTGTTGTTATTGGATTATTATGGAAATCTTACAGAGAATAATATTAGTGTGACAAATTTTTATGCAGACTTTACTGACATTGTGCAAGTTTCAACAGTCTTACTTATTTACATACCATCCTAAAACAGATATAAACTGGTGAAACAGCAGCAGGTTTGCAAAATGACTACATGTGATGTGAGGCAAACACGATTTCTGGGTTAAAACATGCAAATCTGTTAGTAGACCTTTACGCTGCCAACTTGATATGAAGAGCGTATGATGACATTAACAGTGCAATTCAGATATATAACTGAGATCTGTGCTTTCATACAAGAACAAAACATTTAAATAAAAATGCATTAATTGGTGTTATTGCTCATAAAAAAACGCTTTTTAACATTTCAACATATAGTGGGACTTTAGAGTTTGATTAAACAGGTGCACATCTGTACAATCATCATTGTGAGACCAAACACTGCTGCCTCTCCTCCCCCATCCCTCCCACGTTCGTCCATTCAAATCTAGACAGCTTTCTTCAACACCCTCTCTGTCTTGTCCTCGTCTGCCTCCCCCTCCCCTCCCCTCGCTCGCTGCCTGTTGCGTAGTAAAATCAAACGCTTGTTTTTCCCTTCTCCTCGCTTCTTTCTTCTCTCTTTAATGACAAGTTCTAACAAGGCGGCTGCCTCCACATGAAATCAGAGGAGAGCAGAAATTCCCAGCAGATTTTGGGAATCTGATCTTGTCGCGTCCCGCCGGTCGCTGTATTTTCTTCTCTTCTGGTGTCCTGCTGTTTTCTCTCGTCTCGTCCAGAAGGCAGACTGATATTTGCTTCACTGAACTGGTGCAAATGGAAATCACACAAGCTCATTAGATGTGCTTTCACCTATCAAAGTCTTTAATTTTCTTCTTTCTTTAATTAATCTTTAATTCAAAGCTTAGTGAGCCTTTTATTCAATGGTAGAGGTGTTTTCTGTATTTCTGTATGTTTCTTTCCTATTGTTGGTTATCGTTTTGTTCATCCTGTTGTTTGTTTTTTTTATTCCAACTACTGAGAAGTAGGAATCATCAGTCACCTTACAATTCCATTATCAATCGATTCTCGATCATTTCAGTTTCAGATTTCTCTCTTTTTTCTCTGTCACTACAAACGAGTCTTTTAAAAAAGCCGCAGTGGTTTGATTTCTTTTGTCTCTTGCAGCTGCTCTGCCGTCTTGTCGCGGTTTTAAAATGGAAATGCGGAGACACGTTCTACGTAGCAGCTGCACCAAACTCCAGAAAACTGATCTGATAATCGATTATAGACTTTACTGATCGATGAGGAATCATTCAACAAAACATCGAGATGCATCGTAGTGTCGATTATTTCCTCCACCCCTACTGAACACATTTCATTTTGATTGGTTGTGCGAAGTTTCCTCATTAGTGTTGCTAGAACATCTTACCTAAATGTTTAGAATCAAGTAAAATAGCTTAAAGATCAAATATGACAAGAATCTATGACTAAACATTGAACGCCAGCTTTCAGACACATTTTAGTTGGTACCAAACAAGTAGTGACCTTTGATCCTACTGATCCTTTGTCATCCTTATGAAATGTGTTTATTGCAGAAGAACCTCTGCATGCTCCTTCTTATTGAATAGTACTGCATTGTCGAGATACAGGATGCTTCTCCAATAACAATCTTCACTTTAAACAGGTATTTTATGAAGTTTGATTACTGGACAGCTGATTTTTGGAAATTATCCCTGCTGTATGTCCACGTTTTATTCTTCAGTCAGGTCAGTGATTGGAGGAAATGGAGGAAAGTCAACTTTGAACCTCCAGTGCATTTTTGTACAATCCATTACACAATCATTTCCATATCACAGTGTTTTGTTCTTCACGCCTTCTTGAATGATGAGTTCAAATTTCTGGGATGTGGATTCACTCACTATTATGGGAGTGTGTGTGTGTGTGTGTGTGTGTGTGTGTGTGTGTTTGGCTGACTAACAATGTGACATGCTTGGCCGGGACCATTTTCTGCTGATAGTGATTGACAACAGGCCGTGTAAAGGCTTGCACTTAGATGTTTTTCTCTGAAGTTCGTTGTTTTCAAATTACCACGTACTTGCCGCAACTTGTCAAACTTCAGTTCACACGCTCTTGTTAAGTCGAATATCTGCTCCAGAGAATACCCAACTGATGCTTCAATGTCCAAGCTAGTTTAGTACTGAAGCGCCTTCTGATTCACTGAAAGCAGATCGGTGCCACTTCAGTATTTTTAGCTGAAAAATTATTTTGCGTCAAGACATTAAATTGGTCTCAAAGTTCAGCATGCGGTGGTGTGATTTCACAGGAATAATAAGATGACTGTGTGCACCGTTGAATAATACAGAGTTTGTCTGTGCTACAAAAAGAAAACCCACAGAAGATTAAAGGAAAGAGTAAAATGTTATCAGGAGTATAAAAATGGGTGTGAAAGCAGCGGAGACGCAAACAACAGATGAAAACAGGGAGCTGATGATGCGTTCAGGTGCTGTAGGATTTTTTTACTCCAATCTTTCGAAAGCCTAAAACCCAAATCAGCAACATTAAATAAAGTTTGTAGTTATTTCACTGACTTTTTTGTCAGTTAAATCAATAAACTATTTAGCTTTTACAATGCCAAACACAGAAAAGATGTAATTTTGGGATTTTTGAGGGGAAAACTTTGCTTAAGTTTCTGTTGAACATGAATTTTTAAGACATTTAGCTCTTGTTCCTTTCAAGCTGAACACACTTACTGAGAGGCTCTTGAGACGAAAGCATCTGCCGAACGACTGTAATGTAATCGACTACATGTTTCATGACTGAGCCCAAGTTTGTTCATGCTCATATTCAGTGATGACATCCGTGTTGTGCCACAACAACACAAAAGCATACGCCACGTTGTGTGAGAAGAAGAAACATGATGCTACATGATAAATGAAAGATGATATCACGACAATGCCAGTGACCATTTTTCCCCGCGGGACGATCTCTGTTCCTGGAAAACGTGTTTTGTTGTTATTCAGAGGCAGAACGACACCATTTAGCTCACCTGAAAAGGCTCCAAAAATAAACTATAACTGAGTCACCTCTCCAGATTATGTTTTTTTATTTTACATACTGGAATATCAGGATTCTCTGTTTAATTAACACAACAATGCTGTGTATACTAAAGCTTTGAAGCAAACACCTCATTATTTGTGGTCCATGTCTTTTTACATAACTTGTTCATCATTCTCAGAAACAGTCAACATATTCCTTTAAGTCTCTCATATTTTCCAGATCAAAAAAAAAAAAAGTTCTTTTGTGTGGGAACTTACCAAACACAAATCTGCAACCCTGCTTCAGCCCAAAAATAACACATAAATCAAGCCTTGTATTCAGGAGAACTGTTTTACAACCTGGTGCCAAGCCAAGTGATTCTCCATCAACTCAACGGTAAAACGTAGTTCATATCTAATATTCCATTCACCTTCTATCAAAGGAGCTTTCTCACAGATAGATGAAATATTCTCATTTTTTTAAAAATGAGAGCCAACAACCTGAACAAACCGAACAGGAGATTAATAGACTGCCTGTACATCTGAATGGAATAAGTTTTATACGTGGAAAGAAGTTATTTGTTGACTCTGGACAAGACGGAGTCACAGATTCTGAGTTAAAGTCGGGATGAAGTGAAGTTTAGCTTCGCAACGGCTAACATTGGCTTGCTAACTCCAGTCCAATGTTGGTTTTTGACAATAAATTAACACTTTTATTTCTTTAAATCCATCTACAGACTCGCAGAGCTTCGTCCAACATGTGGCAGCACCGAGAGTGACAAAGAAATCCGGCACCATCTTTTATTTTCTGTTGAATTCAATGGAAGTCTGTGTCCAAGTGAATCTTATTTCTTACTTTTAACATCCATCCTATGTGTCGGTGTTTCCAAAAATGATTCCTGATTAACTTAAATGTGCAGGTCCTGGATCAGAGCTACTACAAGACATCAACATTAAGAGCCCCGACTGCTGCTCAGCTCGCTCTCAAAGAGGATGAAAACTCCTCCCACCTCAGACCTTTCTCAGTAGCTTACATTAGCATTACTCACCGCCAAACTGCACAGACTGTTTAGTTCCTTCAAGCTGATGTCAGGTTTTTTCTTTGTCTGAGATGACATAGCGCTCAATGCAGCTTAAGTTTAGACATGTTCGATCGAGACGGCCCACGGGCACGCCTCGAAACGAGCTGCTTCGAATGCAAGGTGTAAAGCTGAGAGGAGACGGATCAAGAGATTCGCCTGATTCCAGTGAATGAAAACAGATTAGATGGTGACGCCAGCTGTAAGGCCTTTTGACTTTAAAAACATTCAGAGGTCTTTAAAAAAATTCTGGGAAACTACTTGAGGCTTAAAATGTGCTGTAATGTCTAGGAAGTCTCGACACACTGCCTGTTTTCACAAGAACTACAGTTTCACCAGGCGTCGTCACACAGATAAGATGCAAACGATTATCAAAACCACAAGAATTTCAGTGGAAACTAAGAGGCATTTTCAACTTGTTACAGCACCTTTACTCAACAGCTGAGTCTTTACTGTGAGAACATTGCACAGCTCCTAAAGCCTCGACCGGCTCTGAAACGCGCCCGGTGTCAAAACACTTCCACCGCGACGAACGAGTTTAGAGATGTGCTTTCTTTCCTCCATCCTCTCCTCCTCCTGTTTCATCATCCTCCTCTCTTTCATCTGGCCTCATCAATAAAACACAACTCAAACAAACGTCTGCTTCAACAGCTTCAGACAACAGTGAGCGGCTCCTCTCCTGCATGCAGCTGTGTGTGTGTGTGTGTGTGTGTCATGTCATGCATGTGTCCTAACCACACCCACTCTCGCCTCTTTTGTAGCTCTGCTGTGGGTCACTGGTTCATCTAACAAGAGCACAACAAAGGTAACAAGATCTATACTGTGTGTGTGTGTGTGTTCTGCAGAGACATGGAGTCCAGTGTATTAAACCGAAGAAACGTCAATACTCAGTAGATAAATCCTCTGTGGCAAATCTTATCTTTGTTGTTTTGTTGTTTGTCTTGTTCACAGTATCATGCATCTGTTTGTTTTGCAGAAATCGTTTTCACAGTTTGATAAAGTTAAAACCTGTTTTTTAATTGATGCATTGGTACCCATATGTATGTTGTTTAACAGACTAAAAGCCACCACGTTTCAGAAACTTTCACAGCTCCACCACAGACCAACATGATGGAGCCCTTCAGGGTCTTTTGAGTTCACTGTTTTGGTTTAACTGCCTCAAACTTTAACAAAATGTGACTCGCTGCTGAACATGGAGGAATATTTAGCAGCTAAAGAGGCAAAGAGGTCACCCTTTTTTGGTTCTTTGCCTTACAGAGGACCCAAAAAGTCAAACACCAAACATTGTTGGTTCAAACTTCTCAGATGGAGGGCTGGGTTGTATGAACAGTCCCCAGACTTTGTAGGGGCCAAAGATCCTAAAGACGTCAGGCGTCAATTTGATGGATTTATTTTGAAATCTGCTCCCTCTGATGTGATCCTGCATCAGGAGCTGATCTCATGGCCCTGCCTGATATCTTCAAAATCTACAATCAAGGTACAACCATCGACAGCAACAAACAGTCTGCTCACATGGTGCATGCTCCAAAATAAGAGGAGCCCAAAACATCATATTACCAGAGGCCCCCTCCCACCTCACTGTTCATTCTCAATGCTCAGTTAATTTAAATTTGTCATGATACACGATTAAACAAATCACGATAAAATCCACAAGTTTGACACTGTTGAGGGTTAATTTCAGATGGTATTCACTACAGAACTACTTAACTGATGCATTTAATGACTTGCTGCAGCTCTAATTACTGCAGCCTTCCTTCAAACAGGTGGGGGTCACAGAGGACCCCCACCCCATCACCATCAGCCCCACTGTGGAGTGTCACAGCAGCCATACCCAGTCCTCGAAGTGCTTGCTGCCGTTGTGCAGGATGTCCTCGAACTGGATGGTGCAGTTGGCCACGAAGTCGTCGTAGCCGATGGGCGCGTCGTGGAAGACGGACAGCTCGATGGCGCGGCCGTCGTGGACCTCCGTGGTGAACTCGTCGTTCCAGGCGGGGCTGTTGGTCTTCTGCTTGGTGGAGGTCTGGCCCACCCGGGAGTCGTCCACGTTCAGGGCGATGTAGGTATCCAGGAGGAAGGTCTGGGTCTTCGGGCCCACGGCGTGACGCAGGGACCACGCTGTGGGCTTGAGGTCCAGAGCCTCGCAGATCTTGATCCTCAGCTGCCCGTTGAAGATCACCATGGTGCACCAACACTCAGCACCTGAATCTGAGACTGGTTTCCGACACCTTTAAAGGGGGGTTAGAGTCCGGTAACGGGCTGGAGGGCGGCGCGGCTCAACCGGTGGTCCTCATCCCTCTCAGCTGGATGTGACCGGAGAAAACACGTGAAGCCTCCTGGAAAGCTTCTGCTCTGATTATTTTTTAAAATGTGCTTTAACACTGGTCCACCATGCAACACACTCCCATTAAAATAAAACACACGTTTGTTCCCAGCGGCTGCGGAGAGACGCGCGTCCTCAGAGGCGCACGGCGGAGACGCGGAGCTCCGAGCGGCCGCGGGTTAGCAGAGGCGCAGCAGCAGCCAAGGCCCCAGATGTGGGGCTGTCTGTCATGGTTTCACCTCCGAGGGGATTAAAGGGCTCCGGCGGATTCAGCGGGGCGCCCTGGAAGATCTAGTCCGCGTTGCATCGCGCCGTGCGCCGGCTCGGGAGGCTCCGTGTGCCCGCTGGAAGTCGCCGCGACGCATCGGGGAGGATCGAGCCGGAGCGCCGCGACCAGACAGCGGCTGGGAAGAACCGCAGCAGGGGCGGAGAGGAGGGGCGGGCTCAGGCGGGAGGTAGGAAGGTGTAAGAGGGGCTGCTGCGGCTCGCTGCTGCTGCTCGGTGCACGGCCTGTTGATCTCAACTTCCCGTGGACGGACCTCTGGCTGCCGCCCCCACCCCCGACATGCGCTGCTCTCTCTGTGCTGCAGGAAATGCGAAAAACACGTCAGATTTTCTCGGAGGCTGGTGTGACAGACGGGGGAGAGCGACGCAGGCCAGACTGGGGGGGAGCATGGGGAGAAGAGGGGAGGGGGGAGAGAGGAGCCCACGTACGGCTGGAGAAAGTGGAGAACTGCACCAAGGTGCCCTTAAGCAAGCAAGCAAGCAAGCAAAGCTCCTCCTGATGCAGCTCAACGCAAACTGTTGCAGGAAAAAAACAGCTGTGAAGAATATTTTTCGTGCAACATGAAGCTCATTCAGACCCTCAGGAGATAATGTGAGGCCTGGGTGGGAGCACAGAGAGATGACTGCACACCACATTATCCACCGCATCACCATGCTGTGCTGCACTGTGCATGCACTGACTATAGGAAAACACATTTCTTAAACCACAAGTATCTCTTGAATTATGCAGACACATTTCCTGAGAAGCATAAGCAGCATTTAGGGTTTGGATTGAGTCACTTAACCTGACATAAAATTAAGGTTTTTTTTTCCTATTTTTGTGTGTGTAAAAAAATGACTCTCCCCCTGGAAGACATGAATCTACCAGCAGTTTTATAAATGTTGAAAAAAATAATGTCACGAGTCTCCAGAGCTCATATCAAACACGTCCACCTTCTCTGAGCTCAATGTAAGACCCTTGTTCTGAATAATGCCCACCAGGGTCAAACAGTCTGCAGTGCAACAGGCCAGACATGTGACACAGCAGACACGAGAGGAATCAGATTTTCTGCATTTTTCTGCACAGACAAAATGCTTTATGTATACAACACAGAGACACGGACTGCATGCATGAAAAGTGTGTGTGTTTGTCCAAAGGAGCAGATGGCAAATATGATGTGATTCATTTGTAAAGTGGGTCTTAGATGTGAAATAATATTAGATGAAGGACCAGACATGGATGGTGCAGGGCGATCAGAGCGTGCAGGAATGTGTGAGTGACATTACAGCAGGAACACACTGTACCTGACAGCACAAGGCCATCAGCAATTCACCATCTACACAGAGGAGCAGCACATTTATCTGCACACTCTCCCTTCATCTGCATTCAAGCAGGAGAAATATCACACCGTCTAGTCCAGCAGCACAAAAGGGAGTGAACACGGTGATCATTTAACAAACAGGTCAACAATTTTCTGTTAATGTAAAGCATCTACGACATCTGTGTGTCTGATGCTTTCACACACACGTGATTACAACCTGATGGGTATTTTCCGTAAACCTCCAAGAATCCAGCATGTTTAAAAGAAAGTTTAAAAAAACAGTTATAGTTTGAGAAAATGTTAAAAAGGTCTCAACAATCTGCCATCAACAAGTCTGTTTGAGACACAGGCTTTTTACTTAACTAATTAGACATTTGAAAACAAAAGTAAAGAGTTTATTGATATGCTGTGGATGCATATTTAATATCTTTATGAATGAAATGTACCAAAATTATGCACATGACATCAGACAGCTGACAGAATGAGTGTGATGTCACTCACATCCACTGCTTATTGTACAATTCAGCATGTTTAAAACTTCAACTCTGCTGACCCCTCTTGGTCATGGTGTGTATTACAAGCTTAAAACAAGTAAAAATGATGAGGTTTGATCCAAAAAGGCAACAGGTTCAAATGTTAGTGATGTTTTAAATAAAAATAATCGAAATACTGCAGCAAAAATGACACATTAAGAGTCACATGAGAACATAGAAGTTTTATTTTTCTAGACTTTCATACAGAAATGACAGAAAGAAGGGAATGCATGCAGGAGAAAATCATATATTCCTGCAGGATTTTAATCCATAAACTACCAAATATAACACAGATAAGCACATCAGGTAGTTTTAATCTTCTTGCCAACTTGCATCATCTTGTCTCAGATTCATAAGACAAAATATTTGACTCAAACAAGACTCAAATTTTTTTCTTTTTCCCCCAAATGCTGTCGACGAAAGTGAATTCTCTGCTGATCTGTCGCTCAGTCTGATCTCTGTCTGTCAGGTTGTTTGTGTTCATTAATGCTGAAGACAGTCCAGCGGGGAAACACACAACAGGAAAACAAAGCAAACAAACATCATTATATGGGATCAAAAACGCCAGCTTGGTCATATTAAAAATGTAAGACTGACTGAATAAAATGTGAGAATGGCTGTAGGATCACAGCATCGAGGCTTTGAAGAGGTTGACCAACTGTAAGCTTTTAATGTTTCTTCTAAGGGACATTAATCAGCACCCAGGTAGTTATTTTTAATTAAAGAAAGACAAAAAATAAAGAAATAATTTAGGTTAAACTGCAGGCTTTGGTCATCTGCTACCATCTAGTGTAAGCTCGGTGGAGGTTCATGCAATAGTTTGCATTCTTAAACAGCATATTTTTGCCCTCCTGATGCAGAAAAATGCATCAGGAGATGATTCATTTAGCAGATAGGGCCCAAAAGCTTTTTTTGGCTGTACAGAGTAATAATATTCCCATGAGTGTGCAGACTCTGTGGTATCAGAATAGCTTTTCTTTGTGTTTCTCCATTATTTGGAGGCAACAATATCTCCCTGTCTCTAATTCTTCCACCTTGTTTTGTCGTTAAGCACATCAGCCAACGTGGTTCTGATCTTTGCAGATAGAAATCAATCACAGGGCCGAGGAAATCCCCTGGACACCAGCCACGTCCTGCCCTCTCTGTCCTCTCTCTCTCAGCTTCTTTTAAATCAAACGGACACGGCTTGGCAGTACTGTACTCGTCATCACAGCTGTAACCATGGACACACACCGGGACAGTAACAGTGACCGGCTGCAGGAAAATAACTTACTCAAATTTTTCCACTCTGGCAGGAATGAAAGGAAAATTCTTGTGATGAATCAAAGAGGAAGCTCCTAAAATGAGAAGCAAATGATGGTTTATTGTTCCCAAAGTCCATACCTACTCCTACTGAAAATCATTTCTTTTCTTTTAAAGAAATCCTGAATCATATTTTTGATGCTTGATTTTTTTCATAAGTTTCAGTAAATTAGCTGCAAATGTTTTCCAAATATGTATTTTAATATGAAAAACTACAGAAGCCAAGAGCATGCTTGCACTTATTTTTCTTTCTAATGCCGATCACAAAGATAAAAGCAGTTTTCCTGGTGATAACTGGATAATTGTGTTGAACTCCAAAATGAGTGTGTGGTTCATTTGAGCACAGCTGATTTCAACCTTCAAGATCACTGTGATGACTGTCAGGGAGGATCCATAACTGATCAATAATTAAGGCCTAAATGTGGAGTTTGCTTTGCTGCAGTTTCTTCATTGGAGCAGACAATCTGGTTTTATAGTCTCCAAAGATGAGAGGTTGACCCATCTCTCTGCTTCAGCCAGCAGCTGCTCAAATAAAGCCGTTATATATATTATTATTCAATGATTTATTTTCAAACTAATATGCAAATCCAATCTTATTCCACTACACAGTCACCTTATCTTTATCTTCTGAAACATCTCGCTAACTAAGGGTGATTCTTCAGTAGGACAGAGGGGTCTTATGTTGTGTTATTCAAATTTAAGTCCTAATATTGGTAAGGACTTACAAAAAACAACAGAAAAAACAGGGATGCATCTTTTGGCTTTCATTTTTGCAGTGCCTGGTGAGTATCCTGTCCTGTAAGTATCCTCATAATCTTTGAGTTAACTCCATCTGTTGACTAAAGCAACAAGAGGAAGCCGAAAGCCGCCAAAATATATAAAAATAAAAAAAAAATGCAGGAAAAATAAATAAACTGACTGCTTGCTTTTCTCTTTTTTGTCCCACTACTTTCTCTTCAAGGTCAACAATGCACTTTAAGCTCAAACAACAAGATCATCCTGTGTATTTGTGAATAAAACTACACAGCTGCTCTAAAGGTGCATTTTTATATCAGTTGCATTTGCAGATTTCAACCAGCAGGGGCCGCCACAGAGCAACTAAGCCTGATAATCTTTTTATAATCTTTTCCCAAGGCTCGTTTAATTCTCTCCTCTCTGCCATCCAACCAACTCTCTCTGTATCTGTGTGTGGTTTAGTACGTTCTTTCAGCTCGTCTCTCAGTAAAACGTCCACGATGGCGTATAATACGCAGCGTCTACGTGCATGTTTTTTACGGCACATCTGCTCTATTAAACACCTCACAGCTGGCAGCCAAAGACATTAATATGAGCAGGGATGGAAAGATGATGAGCAGGAAACCAATGATATTGCGTGTACCTGCTCTGTATTCTGCATATCCTCATAATCCTCATTCATCCGCGTCCCTGCAGTGCAGTTAGTTATCCCACTATTTAATTAAAAACTAACTGTCAAAAATCAATATTAGTTTTTTTCTTTCCTTTTTTCATTTTCCTCACAGTGGGTTCTTTGTGTAAGCCAATCAATATCTCTACTTTGGCCCTCGGGGGGAGGTTAAAAACGATCTATAACAGAATTCAACTCAAGCAGCAGGAATAACAACAAGCCAAACCAATTTCCCATAGGCTAACGGCGAGCTTTAATACCACCGTTTGGCACTTGGAACCAGCAGATCTGTGCACACAAAGCTTGTAGACTGGAAATGATGGAGAACAATAAAACACGAGTTAGGTGACTTTTTATCCACATATATTCAGTCAGACATGCCACAGAAGATGAATATATCCAGTCACAGATGACAGAAAAGGCCTTCTTTCTGCAGCACGTCTCATTATTCTGACACCAAACTCTTACAAACAATTCATTTCCTACTTCATAACCCAGTGGTGAGTTAATGAATATTGATGTGGAAAAAGGTGCGCATCTCCATATCCTTGACCTTGTCATTTATCTTGACTTATGAGGCAAAAGTGGAACCCCGGATCAGTATTCCCATCACAAGACATTTGATAAATACTCTCCCTAATTTAGAGGCAAGGCAGATGGTCCCGTTGTTGGCAAAAGAGCTGCAAAAAAATTAGGGCAAAGAAAGAAGTGTATGTCAGCAGCAGTGGTAAGGTGCACCGTGGAGAGGAGGAGTTAGTGTTGTGTGTCCCAGGAGGGGTGTTGAAAGGAAAAAAAGCCAGCCTGTAATAAACCAGCTGTTTCCTGGAGAAGTGGCCAACTGCCAGAGTACCTGCTGTAGTCAGATAATACAGAAACTAAATAAGAATCAACCTCCGTTATTGAGCTCATAGCTAAATGCAACTCAAAACTGTTGGGAGAGTAAAATTAATAAAATGACTTTTGGATGGCTTCTCGTTTAAAAGTGGAGGTAAAATATGTAAATATTGCAGACTTAAAGTAAAGCCAGGAAAATATCAGTCTTAATCATGTTTAGCTGATGAAGATGGATCTTCTTTTTGAGATACCCTCCCTCCCTGTTTGCTGAACAGACTGAATGCCAGCACTCACCGTACGTTCATTTATCTTTTTCACAGAATGATCTTTTTTTTTTCCTAAATCAGGGAAAGTGACTTTGACATGAGACCAGACGCTGCAGTTTGCACGCCGTCTCCTCCTGTTTCTTTTAACCTCTAACCTCCTGGCTCAGGTTATCGTATCTTGTTGTTTTTGTACGTGGACTAGTTAACGGATGCTTTTAAAATACTCACAGATCTACATGATAAACAACAGAAGAATAGAGGAAGCAAGTCTGTTCACAGATAGCTAATATTTGTCATCGGACTTACATTCAGCCCAACCTTAAAGGAAATTAAGTCATGGAAAAAGAAATTTACTCATTGTATGCACCAGAAATTGGAGATCACGTGGATTTGTATGTTTCTGTCATGGCTGCATTTATAGCAGAGAGGTGCAGGTAAAGATTCAGATGACAGATGCTCAAATGTGAAAGCACATCGCAGAAAAGCAACTAAGACAAACTGAATGAGAAGGGGCAGGTTAAATATCTGCAGGGCTGATGAGGAAAGTGGAGACAGGTGAGCAGGTGGGCGGGGCAGTCATGTGACGAGGAAGAGAGGAAGGAAAGTTTGAGGACATCTGTTGGAGACAGAAAGACAGACATGTGACAGACTTGTGGATTAGTGAGCTGCTGAAGTTTTATGTATTCAAATATAATCGAGTCTGGTTTGTTTAAAGTGGCGATGTAGTTTTAAACTCCTCAGAAAGCACCTTATAGAGTTAATATGGCTGATGTGTTAGCAAACATTTAGCTTTTTACTACTACTGCAGACATGGAGCAACATTACAGAACCTGTTTGTGTCCATCTGATGAATGTAAGTCCAGTTTTCATTCACTTTGCTTTAATATTTTTAGCTCTGGTTTGGTCTCCGACGACCGCTGAGAGAAAAATATGTGGCTCTTTAGCTGCTTGATGATTCAACCTCTTCACAAGCTGGTCAAAAACTTCTCTCTGCAGTCTGTGGACGGACAGGTGGAGTTCAGAGCTTGTTTTCTGTCTGCAAGGTTGAAGAGAGGTTGAACCACAGTAAATATGCTATAAAAGCAAAACTGTGAGCTAAAAGAGGCTAAAAATCTTTGTAGACCTGCTGAGCTGGAAGATAAGGTGAGATTTGTTGCTTCTGATTTGTTGTCGATCGGCGGAGCGTTAAAAGTGTTGTCTGTAATTCTAATCCAGTGTACCTTTTGTGAAATTCATTCTCCTCATGATCTGCTAGCTGTCCGTTCTCTGTGTACTGAAAACACAGTCCAGTGTTCATACTCAGCTCTGACTCTGTAAAGGGGACACAAACAGTGTGTCCTCATTCCCAGGTCGTCAAATACTGACGCTTTGTCACGACTCGCGCTCGCTTCTGGAGAGGAACTGAAGGGTATTTGTTCAATGGGATCTCATGGGATGGCGTATAAATAGCTCACTGTTTTAAGGACTTCTTCGTGTGCCATGTCTAAGTGTTTTAAGCTTTTTGTGTGCCATTTAATGTTTGTTGTATTTGGTTGAATTTAGGAACATATCGTGGTTTTGGGGTAAAATGACTAAATTAGCTAAGTCTGTTGCCAGTTAAATATACAAGTAAAAAAAAAAAAAAGCAACTCTGACTTTTGGGCACACGGGAAAGAAACAGCGGTCTCCCGGGTGAATGTCCTGTTTATTTGACCGTCCATCCACGCAAATCTCCACCTGTGCGACTCTTCATCGCCTCACATATTTCTCTGAATGTGTCTATGTGTTATGTATGACAGGCCGTCTCTCCACACTGTAAGAATAAATCGCATGAAATGATGTAATTGGCAAATAATGTGTTGCTATAACATGCAAAAAGACTCAAGACATTGGAGTGTCGTCCGTACGCCATTGAATTAACAAGCTTTCTTCAGGATTGCAGAACATCACATACAACCAAAAACTTTTATTTAACGAACAACACTCTCATCAATAAGAGAACTTTTGTGCTGAATACCATCAGGACAAATTACCATTCCACTCGCTAATTCCTCAAATTTCCTTCTTCAAGCTTGAAGCGGTGAACTGTGAGCACAGCTGTGTCGAGTTACAAAACATCAGCAGCGATGTGGGAGGAAATCTGGAGAACTATTGGGTAAGAAAGTCGTAAAGGTGTCTGTTAGCGACTGGATTCGACTGACTCAGTGATGCAACAGCTTGTGTTCACACTCACCTTTTTGATGCACTCACATATGCAACTGTTGCCGTCAGTATCTTGAGCCAATTCGCCTCATCACGCTGCGGCAGGGCGATATCTTTCCCGAGACGAGTCTGCCTCTTGGTTTTGAGGATTATCATCTTCTGGCTCGCTGATGTTATTGTGCGCCCTCGGGGAGCACAGATGCAAATCTTGGCTTTGTTTTCCAAAAGCGCGGCTTGGCTCCAAAGAATATATTTGTGTCTTTTAAAGCCTTCGGAGTGAGATAAAGTTATAAATCAGGGGGACAGTTTGGGGAATTAGGCCTCTCCTGCCAGTCTGGTTTTAATGTTCCTGTCATATCTGCTTCACAATCAGCTCAAATACATCCAGGCAACCAGAAATCACAAAGAGGTTTGTTTCTGATTTAGGTGAAGTCTTTCCCAGCTCGATTAATTATTGTTCTTGTTCACTGATCACTGATTGATCTCAGAAATAGATGAACAAACTGGACACCAAAAGTCACTCATGTTTTTTACTGTTTCACTGATGATAAATAGATATATAAATAATGGATTTACTGAGGATACAGATATTTTATACAGTCTCTTTCCCATACAAATGATAATTTGGCTGCAGTATTATTCGCTATCATTCCCAGCAGGCTTCCCTTTCTCAGAACAACTCTGAAAAGTGTGTGTGCATGTGAGAGGTTTTCTTTCTGTTGACTGGGTAACAAAATTTTGAAATTGAACTTACCCAGCCTGAAAGAGCTAAACATCCACAGAAAAACAAGGAGGAATGGATATTTAGTGGAAAATGAACAAAAGCTAGCACTGCAGGTGTGAGAGGCATGTTGGGAAGGTCTTCATGTGGAGAAATGATGTGAATACAGCTTTCTGAAGTGCTTTTGGGCAAGATGCTGAACGTGTAGCAGCTCCATGAAGGTGTCCGAGGAGCTGATTTAATTTTCTGATTGTCTCCCTTTACTGGACAAGAGACATAATTTATTATAATCAAACATATCTGCTTTAACTTGCAAACAAACAGCATTTAAGAACAAAAGATGACCCAGTGATTATCTGTCCAGTCAGAAGTCGACCTTTTGTTCAAACTAACGAGTGAACCTGACCTTTGATGTGAAATATAAAAAAACATTTTACAGAAGCACATTTTCTCTCAGCGATTTGTTGTTAGGGGGTTTGCAGAATTTGTCAATACGATATTTTGGCTCACATTTTAATTTTGTCTGTGCTTTTTACTGTTAGTGTAACTTAATATTGTATCTTAACACAGGGATGTAAAAGCCTGTGATGGGCAGCTGTGCACCCAGTCAAAAAAAACAGGACACACCTCTGTGAACAAGACCACTAAGATAATGACCAGTATCACATTTTCTTATCATATCTATTAAAAAGCAACAGCCCCCTTTAATATAACTGTCTGTGATGTCCCTGATGAAACTGCTGCTACACCTGTAAACAGAGACTTTAGTGGTAAGGTTATCCTCTAAAATGAAGCTCCTTTTTAACATAAAACATAATAATAATCCCTCCTTTAGTATGTTCATGTTCTTCTTGCTGGATGCTGCAGACGGTGTCTTTGTCTGCGCCTTTTTAATCGGAACTGCCCCTTTAACCGCCTGCTCGTACTGCTCATGCTCGGGGCTTTGTGCAGGAGTCCCCCTCCCTCCTCTCTCACACACACACACACACACACACTGTCAGAGGAGCCAGCTGTGGACCGGAGCGGAGAGAAAGCGGCGCCGCATCCTGCGATCCTCCAGGCGGGCGGAGAGGACGCGTCTCAGCGCTGGATCTGCTCCGGGACGGAGCCGGTTCACCTCCGGGATCACAGCCTGACGTCGGGGCGGCATCATCCGGTCACGGTGTCGTGTTTACATCCGATCCCTGCCCAAGTTACCCGTCAGGACTTCACCGAGGACTGAACGCGTAACGCGGTTTTTTGAGGTTTTTCTCTCCTGGAGCGGATGGGTCCGACCGGGACTGCGTTTAAAGCGTTTTCAGGGTCCGAACTGTTCCCATCAAAGTTTCCAGTCTCTGTCCGGTCCCGCAGCTCTCCCCTCCGCGCTCGGTATGTTCTGACGGTGCGTAATCTCCGCGTCCCTGCGCCCTTTCCACGGGCGGCACAGGTGGGTCACCTGAGCCAGCCCGCAGCCTGAGGGGACACGTCCCGATCCGGATCTGGACCTGAGAGAGACACTCCGCGTCCATCATGGATGGTACAGGGGGGGTTCATCTGTGCACCTGGACCAAGCCGTCCAGGCGCGGCGCCCGGGACGCCCTGAGGACGTGCCTGGGGGTGTTCGTGATGCTCCACCTGGTGCTGCACACGGAGGCGTCCTCGGTGTCCAAGTCCTGCGATAAGAGCTGCTTCTCAGGGAAGTGCGTCAACGGGAGCTGCGTGTGCGACCACGGCTGGGTCGGGGATCAGTGCCAGCACTGCCAGGGCAGGTTCAAGTAAGTCTGGATTATGCTTACATTAGTCTGGATGACATCCGCCGCGAGCCTGCAGGAGTCATAAATGTGGTCTGGAGCAAAGTCCAAGACTGACATGAGGTGTTTGAGGCGGTGGTAACTCTGAGCTCTGTGTCTCTGCTGCTTTGGGTTGTGTGTAATTTGATTTAATTCCCCAGTTTGACTTGTTTTAGTGAGTAAATCCTAAAAATCATCTGTCTTTATGGTAGGTAAAGTGAAGTGGATGTCACCTGGCTCTATTGTCTGAATGTATGAGGGTCAGTTCATGCCACTCCACACAAATGTCACGCACCTTGATGCTCTGCAGGCACTTTAACTGTCTGATTTATTATTTAAAATAGTGAAACTTTATTTTTCTGTGTGTATCAAAGGCAGAAATCCCCCTCAGGCGACACCACACATGCACACGAGAGAGCGATAAGTGTAGAAAAGTGCTGCACAGGTTCAACTGGTTCAGTTCAAATATGAGCACAAAACACTTTTCTAAATATGACAACATGTAATTTTAATGCCCAGGCGGCAGACTGTTGTCTGCTGCTGAGCGAGCGGAGCACAGCGACTGCATCTCTCACTGTCACTTTACAGCACACAGGCTGAGAGAGCCTGCCAGCGAGCAAGTGCTCTTTAAAAATGAATCAGCGTTCAGAAACTGCAGCTGAAATCTTACCTCTGACATTTTTGGACACGTGTTTTGTTTGTTTAGGCAGAGTCTGAACATGTTGACCTTTCAGATCCACGTTTTTTTAGATATTTTCCAGCTTTAAGTAGCACCAGAGCTCAAATAAGATTAACTTTGTTCGCTGCGCACAAACCATTTCTTCAAAACTTCAAAGGGACGTCGACACAGCTGCTAAAATTTCAGTGAGTCACTGCAGTGATTAGTTTGCAGCCGGCGTCACGCGATGGGTGACCACAGGTAACGTCTCCTCTCTAATTTCAGTACTGTGTGGTTATTGGACAGGTGAGCACCGAAGCGTTTGTCTTTTTCATTGAATCTCAAATTTAGATGGGATTGAGACACTTTGTCAGAAAATACAGTTGAAAATAAAGCAGCTTCTTTTATCAAATGTTAAATTTATCAAATAGCAAATGGAGTTTTGCATTGTGGTTTGTTCATTGCTTTAACGCTGCTATGCTAGAGAGTTTGATTGTGTGCGTTTATGTTGTATCCTTTGGAGTTAATCAGAAGTGAAAGTGTTCATTTAGAGCAGTTTAGTCCACAGGAGTTTCTGATGTTCTGGTGAAAATGTGTTTGCTGCCACAGAGAGAGAATAAATTCCTGAAAACATATCGAAAAAGTTTTACAGACTCTGCGACATGCTCACAGCTGGAGATCATCATTCAGATCGCTCACACAAGAAGAGTGTGTGAAGACGTGACTAACTGACAAATTACACAAATATTTCATGTTAAACTTTTTGAAGACAGATGGATTCAATATGGAGGAACATGGGGGGTCTTTATAACCAGAGTTTTATTTTGGCAGTGTGGTTTCTTACTGGTTTTTTTTCGATATTTCCCAGAATGCAGCTCATGTGATCTGATACCCCTCCCATCTGTCTCAGTGGCATTAATCACCCCTCATACCCTCCAGAGAGGATGACGTTACCTTGTCACAGTCACCTGCAGCCTGGTCTGCACAGAGTAAAGACAGAGAGATGGCAGCAGGGCTTTAGTCTATTTTCTCTCCGGAGGACGCCATCGATTTCTCAGTCAGTGCGACTGTTGAGAGAGCGGCGAGCGAGGCTGTGGGCCAGACAACAGACAAACAATACGACAGGGACCAGCTTTTTTTCTCTGTTCTGGTGGCGAGTTGGCGTCCACACACACACACACACACTGAAAAGGTTTGCACAACTCTTTCAAAGAGGTGGAATATCTGTGGTGTTTTAACAGTCAGGACAAACACGCTGAAAGCCCAAAATCTATGTTTGGATGCATTTTATTGTTTGGAGGAAAAAAACTCATGAGGACAGAGATTTTTTTTTAAAATTTATTTTCTAGTTTGATAAAATGGAAAATGCAGATAAAGAGTGGGGAGTTTGAGATGTCCAGTGTGTCCCTCCTAGTTTTGCCAAATGCTAAGAGCAGGCCTGCTAATTCCCATTAATGATAAGATAACATGACTTCTGCAGATCTTCCTGTGTTAATCCAACAGGTAGCACCCTCAGTGAGGTCTGACAGGTTTGCATCTGCAGACATGCTGCCTGTATTTTTCTTATTTTGCTGTTTTCAGTACATTTCTGGGCATCAAACTTTGAAAAATGGTGAGCACTCCCCAGCTAATAACAGCATGCAAAGCGTGAGGTGCACATTGGAGAGGAGGCGACGAACCACAACCAACGTATCCTACTTGTTTTACCTGTAAAGGTCAGGAGGAACAGATTGTTGATGGAAACAATCAACGCCTGCAATTCAGCTGAAAGCTTTTATAGCCGAGCAGACACACAAAGAAGTACAGCCGCGGTTTACAGAGCTTAGCGATCATGCAAACTGTCTGCAAATAACACTGACAATGCATCGGTTTTAAATACTGGAGTTAATGTTAAAGGAAGCAGTGGCCACATTGAGCTGGTTAGATTAAAAAGCTGCAGACAGAAAGATCTGGAAAATTAGAGTTCAGTTTGCTTTTTGTGGCAGAATATGTCCCCTTTAATATGTGCATTACACTGTGCACACTCTAGTTTGTCATAATGGCGGCCTGTGGAGGAGTTTGTCGTTGCAGTACCGTGGTTGTCCATTGGAAAGAATTGGCACTTTATCCAGCCTTTTCACACAACCAGGCTCAGGGTATGATTCAATTGCAGCACATATGGAAATATATCAACTGTTTTTTAATGGAAGGTAATGCGTTCTTGACCTCCAGCTCAGTCTGTAGTCGTCTGTCCTCTCTGTTTACTTCATGAAAGTGTGCCTTCATGTTAAGCTCGGTTTATTGTAAACCACCTGGTAATCCATCTGAAAAACAACATCTCCTGGAGGTTGTTTTGCGGATTGTGACTAGATGAATCTCCTTGTCAGTGACCAATATCGCAGACACGCCGCCGTCCGAACAGTTGTGTTATCTTAAGGCTTCGCGGCACTCGCAGCCACATCAGCTGTATATATTAGTGAGGACGGGACCGGAGAGCAGTGGAGCAAAGAGAAGGATCTACGCTTCAATATCACCGCCAAGCCCTGAAAATACTCAATACCAAAGCCTCAGTGGGCTTTGGGTTGCATTTGGGACACACACACACACAGTTGTCTCATATCCACACAGACAGATCCAATAAAGGAGAAATAGGGAGTAGATTCTGTCTATTGATTTAAGGTATCGGAGCTCTGTGTAGTTTTATTGGTCCGCAGTCAGCCTCAGCCTTTGTTTTACAGCACCATCCTCTCTCTCTCTCTCTCTCTCTCTCTCTCTTTACTTTGTTATTTTCTCGGCTTCTCTCGCTCTCTTTGTCCGGACTAGATAACGTCTTGCTTGTTCTCACATACAAAACACACACACAAATTGCTCGAATGCAGAAAAAAAGTGGCAAACAGCCCCAAAGTCTTCACTGTTTTTCTGTTTCTTCATCACCAGTCCAGTTTCACCTTTGCTGAGATGGTTCTTATTAACAATCGTCTTTGTGTTCACTGGTGAAGTTTTATGACATTTTAGTTTGAAATTTATTTATCTCTGTGCAGTCTGGACTCCTTATAATGTTTGATTGTTTTCAGTCGGGTATATCGATGTGAGAGTCCAACAAGTCCTCAAACCTGAGTGATATATAACGAGTTGAGCGTCACTTCCTCCTGAAACAGCCTTTATGGATGTTTTCTCATTTGGCATCTTTACATTTAACGTCTGGTAAATATAAAACAACTAAAACATCTCTGTTAAAGGTACATTCATATTTTGGGGCCATTAGGGGGCTGATGATTGGTAGTCCATTATCCATTTTTTCTTTTAGCTCTGATTTGGACTCCACCGACTCCTAAAGAGAAAAAATTGGCTTTTTTTGATTGATGTTTCACTTTCCTAGCCAACTAGTCGCTAACATGTTTACCGCATGTAAACATCGGCCATTTTAAGGTCTTTGAAATGACACTAAACACATTATTGTTGTAAAGCAGAGCGGTTGTAGATCTGAGCTGGTTTCAACGGTAAAAACATTTGAAAGCAAAAGAAAAAAACATTCTTTGAAACTTTTTTTGTTGTTGGATTACCTGCGTTATTATTTCTGCATTTTTAAAACATTGAATCAGGAATTTCAGGTATGTTTCGTGGCTTCATCCACGAGTGTTTCTGAGTCGACGGCGGCAGTGAGGCGACGCTCTCAACTGGAAACTTTTCATGCGGCTAAATCGGTTACCTGTGTATCCTCGATTAACCTCGTAGCGGAGCGGAGGGGGAGGCTGCGAAACACTCGTAGGCTGACGTGACGTGGCGTCTGGCAGTTTCAACATCAAACTGTCTTAATGCGGCACATCAAAGCGAATCTATCTGCCTAAGGTTTTTTTTTTCTTTTTTTTCTCGTTTTTCTCGTATAAACCTCTACATTAATCTCACTTTGTCTCTTGCATGCTAAGTGCGGGCAGCCAGAAACACCGGAGGCCATGGTGAAATGAAACTCACGCTGATCAAACATTTTGAGTCATTATCTGCCAACAGAGATGCAGCAGGGTGTTCTGGGAAAAGGATGTTGATGATGCTAATTGACAGAGGGAAGACAGAATAAAATAAAAATCTGGTCTTGCTCTCTTGCTGTTGTGAAGCCGTCGTTTAGCGTGCAGAAGCCACAATGGAGGTTTTTCTGCCTCTCAGACAACTGGAGCCGAGTGATCACACCACAGCCTGATAAATGGACTGAGGCGACTCCGAGTTCAGACAACACTCTGCACGGCGGGATTTAAAAAAAAAAAGTACCTTGTCTTCAAGTCAGTCAGAAGAGACACTGCCGGGAAAATCATCCTCTACCTGTTCGTTCTTCAAAAGGAATAAATAAATACATTCTATATTTATTTTTCCAAAATGGGATTATAATTTTGGATTAAGCCCCTCCGCTACATGTCTGATTTAATCTGCACACTAATACTGCGAGCACAGTTTAGACGTTGTAGTGGCACCAAAATCCTATTACGTGACGTTCATGGCGCCCATTATGGTTCCTCTTCATCTCCCACATCACGTCTGTGTGTGGCCGCAGGATGAATGTCATGAGGTTTGTTTTTCACTTTGTTGGTTCATGGAGGTAAATGATGATGATGCTCGAGAACGTCAGTTTTGACAAAGGTTAATGATTAATAATGATCAGAGTTTCAATTGAATCTGATAATGAAATCCATACAGAGATCTGGACAGATGTATTTAGGTTTGAACAGTTTTAAGATAAGATAAGACAAAACTCAGACAAAATCAGTTGTAAAGCAGCTCAATAGAAAAGCAAATATGAAAAGAAGTACAAAAATAGATACATATACGTATTTTGTATATATACACCCTCCATATGTACAGATTGATATTGCACTGGAAAAAATAAACTGCACATGATGTGAGTAAAGTGATTAAAGTGACTAAAACGTATTAAAATTTATTATAACAAAATGTAAAAATGTTTTTCCATATAGATTATTTCAATTTAGCTAAATTACCACCTAAATGTTTAAATAATCATTATTTGATGGGAGCACAACCCTGTTATAATATATGTGATGCACACTGTAACAGTGAAAATTCAGTGGCTTTCAGCCAATTAACATTTAACTGGTGCAGTAAAAGTATTTTACTGCCAATAATCATAAGTTATAATCGTGACTACCATATCTTAATTATACAGTAATGAAAGTGAAATGTGTAAAGGAAAAAGTGGTCGTGTCCTATCACATATCATGGCAGTCATGAGAAGTATTCATGGTAAAGCAGCAGACCTGGGGAGTAAATGTGATCAGATTTATGCTTTTCCTAAGCTTTGATTTACGTCAATGCTGGGAAATAAACAGATCACCGGACAAGAAATCAATATGAGACCGTTCTGCAAAAATACTACATAACATTCGATGGCAGCGTCTTTTAAATCTGCCCGCAGTAGCTGGAGCAGAGTTAAAGTTAGACAAAAAAGTACTTTAGGTTAAAAAAACAGATGTTAATTGTTGGTCTGTCATAAGAAGGGAACTTTTTTCTCTCATGAGCTTCACACGTCCGACCTCCATTCCCTCACTTCCCTCTTCACCATATAAAGGACTCACATCCTGGCATTGAACATTTCGCTTTGGGAATGGTGGAAAAATCCAATTTGGACATGAATCACAGGGAAACCGGACTGAAATGAGGCAGCGGGATATCCTGGATGTATGGAAGTTTCTCGAACGCCAACATTTACTTTAATTCCTTTTATTATTTTAAATATTTCACTTTTGCTTTTTGCATCTTAAACATTCCCCTTATACTGTTTTGTGACTTCAAACACCTTTAAAAGAAAAGTTTAAGCTTAATTTTAGCTCCATTTATTAATAAACAAATCAAAATTTAGCTTTATTTACACCATGAAAACATGCATCATACATTTGTTCTTGTTTTAAGATGTTTCTATATTAAACTTTCTTGATTATCTAACATGTGAATGCAGTGTAAATCCATTAACTCCTCATTGACTTGTTAAAATATTGTGAGCAAATTGAACCTGGAGGCTGAAAAAAACAATCCGTGGCAAGAAAACATTTGAAGTGCCCGAGGAGAAGCTTTAAGTCCTTCTTCTAAAAACACACACAAAAAAAAAAAGTCATTGTGTTTACAGTGTGTTACAGTACAAATAAAAAGAGGAAGTTACAGACGCAGAGTCGTGTGATGCTCCGATAAAAAGTGAAGGAAGCCATTCAAGGACAAAACGAGCACAGCAGAGTTTTAGTGAGACGGGCTGAGTGGAGACAGAATAGAGTGCTTTTCTGACATCAGTCATCATCTGCTGACACAGGCTTCAACCCCGACCCTCCCGGAGAGTGTGTGTGTGTGTGTGTGTGAGATTATGTGTGTTTAAGCCTCAGGCAATGTGCAGTGATGATGACACAGCTCGTGAACTGAAGTTGCCATCGCGCTGTGTTGAGATGTAGGGTGCGTTTGTGTTTGTTGTGTGTGTGTGTTTGTTCTCTCTCTGTGTGTGTGAGAGAGAAAGCATGTGAGCAGAGGGAGGAGGAGCATCGGACGGCCATCTGTCCAGTGTGTGTTAATCCTGCTATGATGAGAGTGAAAGCAAGGGCAGCACACACACACACACACTCTCACACTCTCACAGTTGGATTGGTGGGTGTATTACATGAATCATAACCCCCTGTGCTCCTCCCGGTGGCTGCGGCGGTTTTCGCAGAGATGGGAAAGGTTTGGTCTTATGACATCATCATCGTGGGACGGTGATCTCCACCGACACGAGTTAGTTTATTGGTGACGGCATTAAAAAAAACTTTAAAGGAAAACGGTCGCTATATCTGATATGATTTTCTTATTAAGTTATTTGTGATAATTATTTGCTTATCAATTATTCAACTAGTTAAACTTTATAAAAAGATAATCATCCAGAATCAGCGGGAGTGTTTTTGTTTGTGTTTGTTGTCTCAGAGGTGTGTTTTCTCCACAGTGCTCCTGTGGTGATAATTTATTTAAAAATGTCTTAATTTAGTGGTATTTGTTATTGATTGCGTGGTTATTTATTTATTTCATGAGATCCAAATGTCCTCTTCAGTAGAGGAAATGGCTTCATAAGCATAAACATTTCCACTTCATGAAATATTATGAAATTTAATGGCTGAGCAAAGGAAGGGGCAGGAAATAGTGTGTGTTTGGTCGTAAATATGAATTATGGAGGCTAGCGGCAGTCCTCAAAGTTTGTAGTTTATACTCGGTTTATACTCGGTTTTATCAAACTCAAATTCATGCTGAGGTGCAAATGTGTCTCTAACAGTTTCACATAGATATGAAGGTGAAGTGAAATCCAGTCTAGTGCAGCGCAAGAGCTATACTTAAGGTCCTTTAATGATCAAAGTAGGGATAAATATGGGTATCAAGGAAAGGTTGATGGATCAGTCCAATTAGGTTTGTCTTCTGAGGACCATAAACTCCACATTAAACATTAAAGTCTAGCCAATTCAATAGCTTATAAGAAAAAGTTGGTTAATTGACCTGTGTGGTGTCAAAACAGTTCATCCTCTGGGCTTTATGGATGTTTTCAGAAAACTTGACAGTCTTACAATTAAATGTTGATCTTTCAAGGGTACAAGTGGGAGTTTTTAAAGGTTTTAGAGAATACCAAGGTCATTAGGAATCATCCTCTGGGGACCATGAACTATATAAATAACTAACTAAATATAGTTTTTGTCAGCCTTGAACCAACGTCGAATCAACCAACAAGCTGACCGACGGTGTCCAACGGGGGAAAAAAACATGTTTTCGAGTCAAAAATATTTTGTACAACTCATCAGTCTTCACCATTTAAATGATTTATGAAACACAAATAAATTAAACTAATAATAATAACACATGAGCGGTTGTTCCTTGCAGTCCGCAGTACCTTAAAGCTTAACCAGTCGACGCGTTAAATCTCTGTCTCACAGTGATGATGTAACGAGCTCTCCATCATGCCCCGCGCAGACTCGGCGGATCGATAGACATTTGGCCGTGTGAGCGCGCTCCGACACGCTCACCATTTACCTCCTTTGTCAGTAATCACATTAGTGTTTGTGTCACTCCATCACAGAATAATTAGACAAGCGTTGACGGAAAATGTCTCCCATTAGAGTGTAACAGAGGACAGAGCTGGCTCATTAGCCTTTTTTATGTCAAGCTCAATATTACTTTAATGAATCAGGATGAATGTCAGATTATGGTGTTTTTTTATTTTCTATCTTACCCCTGAAATGATGGATATGATGCGGCTTGTGTTTAAATCGTTTTATTCTCAGTCTGTACAAAGTGAAATCACTCTCTGTGATATTTTGAGCAGATTTTGATCACCTCATACAGATCTGGGGTCTGTCTCATTGTGCAGCATTACAGCAAAGACTGTTCAGGAAATCTGCGTCAACATTTTGGTCCTTTCTTTATTTGTTTTTGTTGTTTTTTCAAGACACTGCATGTTAGCTCATCTGTCACCTTTAGCTTTTCCTACTTTGATTTTTATTTCATGCTATGGTATATGTAAATGCAGTACTGCTGCTAGTTTTGCAGATTTGAGCAGCTCCTATAGTTTCTGTGCAGTGCGGCAGAGACAATAGTTCAAGTACACTTAAGAGTCAAGTTTAGTCTCATTTATCTATCTTGAGCTAGATGTTGTTACAGGTCCACTCTATACTAACCTAGTTCCCGTTCTGTCTACTCACATCGACTGAACATAATAAATCAGGTACCAGGTCCAACTGTGGGTCTGCATGTCGATATATGTGATACCTGAATTTGTTCTTTCTATTAGTGTCTCTTCTTCGTTTTAATCTGATTACCTTTTGGAGTTAATTGCACAGACTCTGAGTGTGTTCTTCCTTTCCTTTTCCTCTCATCTCACTACTCACATCTTCCTTTTCTATCTGAATCTTCTGTCTTTGTTTTATTTTGTTGTTAAGCATCTTGTTAAGCATTCTTTTGTATGTATTATCACTGTTATTATGATCATTATTATGCAAGTTATGTAGGGTTTTGTCAGTGGGCCTGTTTCAGATTAGGTCCAAATTTTTGAGGGCCTTTAGTGTGAATACATCACATACTGCTTCATGAGTATTTGGAAGTATTTGTTCACTGGAGGTTTGGAGTTCAGACCAAACTCGTGTGCAGCATTTCACCCGACTGTATATAAACGCTTTAACTTATCTATAACAAGCTACTGCCACACAAAGGTTTCTTTGCTAGAAGGTGTTTATGCTGAAAAAAGAAAACAAGAAGTGTTGAATTTACACCAAAAAGCCTTCAAGCGAAGGTTTTGTGCCTTCGTGCTTCTGTCCATCCTTGAACAACCAAAACAGACCTGTGAGTCTGAGTGAAAACTGACCTGTTTCTCATCCACAGACACACATGTACAGCTTTATTATGCTTGTGTTCAGTGTGTTTGTGCGTGTGTGCGGTCCGGTATGGATTGCTGACTGTGTGTAGACGATCCTCTGGGTCTCTGCTGAGGCCGGAGTTATTTTCCTGGCAGGAAGTGTATCTCTCTGGACTCAGACCTCACCTCCCTGTTTTCTTTCACTCTGCCTCTTCCTCATCTCTTCATCCGCACGCACTTCTGCACACACACACACACACTTTCCCTGCTGCAGTCCACCCACAGAAAGTCGTATTCCCCGCTCGCTTCCAAACTGTGCTTTCTCACAAATGATTTCATCACTAAAGCATGCGCTGGCTCTGCTTCCCTCTGTGTTTTTCTTTGTGTTTTTTTTTATGTGTGTGATTGTGTCTCTTTCTCTCAGTGTGTGTTTGTGTGTGTGTGTGTCTACACGTGGTGGGTGGGTGTGTTTACAGCGAGTGCAGGGCCTAGATTATTCGTGTTTGTGTTTGGTTGTTTGCCCATGTTCTCTTGTAACTCTCAGTCCTCTTAGATTTTGTTTTCCTTTTTCTGTGGCTGACGTGATGCTCAGGCAGGGAGTGTGTGTGTTTGAGTTTGTGTTTGAGAGAGGGGGAGGGAGAGCATCTGTTAGAAGGAGAATGTGATAGAAAATCATAAACACAAACACAAACACATGTGTAGCAGGCACATTGAGCCCGAGGCTGAGCCGTCATTTTGTCATGTCCTGTCACTTTCTGCCAGGTGGCATGGTCGGAGCTTCGTGTTCGTTACGGCTGGCATGCGCTCAGTATCACCTGAGGCTGGTCTTTTTTTTTTTTTTTTTTTTGTGCTCAGCATCCTGTTTTGCACCTGTTTTTCAGCGCTTAAAGAGAAACCATGAGACGTCAACACTTACATCACAACGACGGTTAATCTGTCCGGCATCCAGATCTGATTAAATACGGTTTACGCACTTTTATTTACTCTTAGCCACACATGTGCATCGCCGTCAGCTTGGTTTGACTTATTTAAATTAGACATAAATATGCATATGGCCTAAAATACTGCAGACCAGGAGGCGTCTGTTGTGCATCTAAACCTTCATACGATTCAAGAAGAAAAAAATAATTGCCTAACATTTCCCCGCCTGCAGCTCTGACCACAACAAACATTTTAATGTGGGAAAACACAAACTTCTGTCAGTCGCTGATGTGCAACATTCAGACAGTCAAAAACATTACACTTCACTAAAGTCACTGGGCAGATGCTTTTGTCTGCATAATAAAAAATAATGGAAAAATCTGAAGTTGTATCTCTAACAAACACACAGCATCTGTTCAGTGATTAAAAACACAGAAATAATTCATGCATCTAACACTTTTTTTTTGCCCATTTTCCTTTATCGGACAGCTAACAGCGTAGAGATATATGAGGTAGAAGATGCATCATAACTTCCCTGCCAGAGTTGAAGCAAGGACACTGTGGTCATATGATCTGTGATTTAACCATCAGGCCAACAGGAAGCCACAAAAATCTATAACTTATCCCAAAATCCGACCCCGCTCCTCTACGCTCGATGTTTGTTTAAATCACGGTGATATCTCTCTGTGAGATCAGCAGCTCTGGCTTCTCTGCAACAAGAATGACCGGCCTCTCTGTCTTCATGCACACTCTTAGATAGAAATAGCAGACTCCAGCAATGAAAGGTGCACCTGGCATGTAAAAATCTGAGGAACCCACATTCAAGGCAGTACAGAAATCCTCTAAATGCATATAAATACTGCACTTAAGAAATATTAACCCTGCTAAAAACATCTGTTACGATGGCTTCCTTGCACTAATCAGAAAACTTCCAACTAAACTAAGCCTAAAATTGACTTCCCCTCCTGCAACACACCTCCAGAGTCATTCAGGTATTGACAGAAGGAAGTTAAGATGGTGCTGATTTCACTTCAACTGTAAAAAAAAAGGAGGAAGAGTAAAGCTTAAGTGTGACCAGTTTTTCAGAGATAGGTAACTCTTCTCTCTTCCCACCTCACTTGGACTCCTAAGCGTGGCAGAAAATAGGCCACACATGCCAGGTGAGATAATGAATACTCTGACTGTTTACATCTGTGGCATCCTAGTCAGCTGCTTTATGAGATGAGTAATGTTTTTACGTCATGCTCTTCATTACATGTTCTCCCAGTTCAGAGAAAGAAGATGCACCAGTCATGTTTTTATTCTCCGTAGTTTTAGATTTATAACAAGATGGTTTTTTATCATGTTAAAACTTTCCATGAACTGTGAGGCATCTCCGTTCACCCGCTGCCACGTCTGCCATTCATTATAGTTTTAATGATCATTTTAACTCGACTGCTCTTCATTTTTTTTCTCTCCTTTGTTTTTGTTCTTTTTCGTGGTCTGAGTCAGTGTCAGAGCTTTGATGTGCGAGGCAGAGGGTGTTGGAGTGTATTCAGGGCTTAGCAAGCCTCTGTTGGGTGTGGTGTGGGGATTTTTTGTGTGTGTGAGTACAGGAAACCATCCCATAATATGACAGAGAAGGCTGACAACATGGGATAGTGATTTCAGTCGGCATGGCAACGATATACAGCCCCCGTAACACACATTAGTGTTTTAATGCAGACCACATGTTGTGGGGGCTCGCCATAGGGGTGGACACGCGCACTGCAGCACACACACACACACACACACACACACACACACACACACACACACACACACACACACACACACACACACACACACACACACACACTACACCTCCGCTGGCTGCAGGACACAGTGTATAATCAGCCTGTGGCCTGGCTGGGCTTGGTGCAGATTCTCTGTAATAATACAGCGGCCTGTTGTCAGACTGTAATAAAGGGTCTATTTCTGCACACAAACACACACACACACTCACGTCGTCAGTGGAGATGCATGTACTGTCGAGCCTGAAGAAGAGAGATAGCTCCCATCTCCGAGTGGAAAATAACGCTCGTGTTGACCGAACTTGATCCACTTGGGTTCAACCAGCTGAAGATTCATGTGTTTCTGTTCTAAACATCCTTTCTGAAGGAGTTTCAGCTCCTGTCAGGAACAAAACCGCTCTTTGATTAATTTAAAATGTACAGTATGGCGACAAAAAATAAATCATTTCATTGGGCTCATATCAGAACGATTGATGCACATTTCCATCACATTCAACAATGAGATGCAGAAGAAGTATTATGATCTTTAACTGAGGTAAAAGAAATAAGATCAGAATATATATTAAAAAAAAAAAGTGAAAAAAAATTGCAGTTCAAAGCCTTGAATTGAAGATTGCTTCAGAGAAAGTCCTGTGCTGCGAGCCAGATGATGTAACGCGCATCGTTTGGCAGTACAGCAGAGCTCCTGTCTGAACTGCAGGCTGGATTTCCTCATCGCGGGCCTGTTTGTGAGGGAATCCCAAAACCAGACCGACAGCGATCGTTCCAGCATTTTGGAGTGGAAATGTGATGTTTTTGGAAGCATATGCCAACCATTACCTCTGAAGAAGTCTTTACATTTGCAAACAAACATTCCTCAGTGTTTCAGACTGATGATCAAATTTGAGAATCGCACAGTTTTTATAGATTTTTGATTCTTAGGGTCAAAACTTTAATACTACCTGAAGGTTTCTCGCTAAATTGAAGGAAAACTACAGTTGTGATAAAGTTTTCCCTTTCTTATCTGACGCCTCTCCTGGCTGCATCGTTTGTGATGAAAATAGATCTGTTGTGACGTGACAGTGTTGCGGTTTAAACACAGGAGTGACTGTCCGGGTAAAGATGGTGGTTTGAGTTCAGATAAGTGTTTTGTTTAAGTAAGTGGGGTGAAGTCGTCATGGATACAACAGAAAACACATGGTTAAGGACATGGAGCTCTCGTGGTCGTGTTGTAAAAAAAGCCTGATGTTTTGTTCCTCCTTCTATCATGAACATTGCCGCTTTTGTCATGTTTACTATGACTGCTAACTTGAGTGTAATCTCACATCATTTGGGAAACTTACTAAACAACTGATGCCGTCATTCTTCTTTAGAGGAAAGTCTCGAGGCAGCAGCTGATTTTCTTCACTTTATGAAGTTTCCTTGAATTTGGCACCTTTTTCTTTTATTGTTTCAGGAGTTCAATCCAACAGGGACATTATCGATGCTGTTTATATCTTGCTACTTATTCATAGACTTATTTTTACCGAATCCTGAAGTTACCTGAAGATTTTGATTTGTCATCCTGAATAAATACAAACTTTGTGATGTGATCTCTCAGGACAGTGTTAATATAATGTGCAGTTATGTGGCTATTCCCCTCCCATGTATGACAGTTTTACTTTCCCCAGGTTAACAGACCTCAGGCGGCGGCTTACAGACCAACTCATAAAGTCTATTAACCTTTAGAGTGTCGGGGGTCATCGGGGGAGACGGCTCTTTATTCTCAGGTTAAAGCTGGAGGGGCGAATGAGGTAACGGAGGAACACTCTCTGCTCAAACATGAGAGGATGAATATTTAAATATGACTTTCACATCCCGCCGAGGCAGATGGGTAAAGCAAAGTCACCTCATGTGTATGGATGTCCACATCGATATGCAGCCCGCTGAGTGTTGGTGTGTGATAGCGGAGGAGGACGTGTGTGTTATGTCTCTTCTTCCCCTTTACTTTCTTCCTTCCCGTCTTATCCTTCCTCTTTTGTGTCCTCGCCTCTTTGTCCCTTTCACTTTTCTTCTTGTTTTTCATTTCTTCTTCTTTACTTTTCATTGTTTCTTCTCCTTTTTGTCCCTCGTTCTTCTCTTTTCACCTTTGTGTCAACATTACTCTCTTCTTTCATTTCTCTTCTTTTCCATTTTCTCATTTTCCCCTCATCTTTGCTCTTCCATCATTTCTTTCCTCTTTCGTCTTCCCCCTCTCTCTCTCCACTTTTCCTCATTTTTCTGTCCTTTTCTCTCTCGAGCTCCTCTCCTTCTTTTCTTCCTCCTCTACTCCTTTCTTTCCTCTTGCAGTCCCTCCTTCCACCTGCTCTTCCCTTCCTTCATTTCTCTTTGTTTTCTCTGAGCTCTCTCTCGGTTGACTCTGTTCTATTTAAACGTGCAATGTTCCTATTAGCTTAGCTCTGACCTTATTTGAGGTACAGGATCCATATGAAGTGTGTGTGTGTGTGTGTGAGAGAGAGAGAGAGAGATTGAGGGGGCTGGCGATGAATGATGCACCGGTGTGAAAGCCATTGGACCATGACTATACCGTAGGTGATAGAGACCCAGTAACATCAATCATATACTCTCTGTCACACACACACACACACTCTCAGTCTCTGCCCTCGTTATTCCCAGCAGAAGGGCTTTTCTTGATTTTTAATAAAGGATATCTGCAGAGAAGGTCAAGGTTATTCAATTGTTGGTCATTTATCTCCTCTTTTTTTGCTCTCCCTTGACACACACACACACACACACACACACACACACACACACACTTCACAGATCTCTCAATCTTCACTAGTGGCCTCAGCTCGGAGACCACTGCACTAGGTAACCGTGTGTGTGTGTACATGCTCGTCTGTGTGAACAATGCAGCCGTCGTCTCCGTGTTGTCTCGTATCCATCCATCACAGGTTTTATGTAGCTCCGCCGGTATCTTCCATGTATTTCACCCGCCGCTGAGAGTTTCGCACGGCGCTCAAGTGGTCAATGTCACAGATAATATTACTTACCGTTTTATCTGCAGACTTTTTTAACTTAACGCACGCGTAAAAGGCTGTGGAAATTGGAAACTGGATGTGCTGCCAGCAGGGAGATAATATCACCTCTGTACATGTGAAATAATGTATGTTGGACTCTTGTTTTTAAAAAAAAAAAAAAAAAAGCAGCTGTGGTGGGACAGTCAGTAAATAAAGCTGTGAGGTTACTGTGGAGAACAAACTTAATCTGTTTTCCTTGGTGATGTGAGTTTGGGACTTAGGAAAACCAAATTTCAAATTTCACCTTTTTTTGTGTCCTAACCATCGTGTGTCAGATGATTGTATGAGGATATGTCGCATGAATTCACTTCAAACACTACAACATGTCCAACACTATGTATGTTAATTACTGTAGAGGATTATGCACACACAACAATGCACTTAATCTCACCTGTGTCAATTCCAGATATCTGTGTATCCTCGCACATATCTTCATGTTGGCCTGAAGATGAACTGTAATCACACTGAGTTTCCAGCAGCGCCATCACCACGCTTTGATTTATGAACAATTAAACGCAACGGATAGCAAGTTAATACACTAATTTAAGATGTGTTAGCATCAAAGCACTGCCCATACAAATCATACAGACTGTCAGTGTATTCATTTATAACCATCGTACTGTAAAATGTGTCACGTTTTACATTTATTCCAGCTTTGTTAGCGAGCGTTGGTGATGTTTCAGTGTGCTCTGATATGTGGGGTGACATTTGATTGAACAGCGACGATGAATGAAAGTTTTTTTTTTTTTTTTTTTTTTTTTCCTCACAGGGCTGTCAGTGATGTGTTACCTTTAGAAAAATGAACTTTAGCTCAAATCCCATCGTGGCAGGGCGTTAACTTTTCTCCACTTTTAATATTTACAGCTCCTCCGGCAGACTTAATGCATGTTCAGAATTAAAATTAACTCCTATTTATTAATTCACGGCGTGACAGGAGAGGAGGTCTGTCTCCCAGCTGAGCCCAGCAAAACTTTTGATCTACCACTTTCTTTGCATGTATTTTTTTAATGAATAGATTTACAGTTAAGTCAGAGAGGGAGTCCCATGATTTATGCACAGGTTTTTACCTTGTTCAGCTGAACTGTTCTTTGATATTGATGACTGACTCACGATGATACCACCTTTTAATTGGAGGTTTTAAAGTTCCTCAGGTGATGGAGTCATGGAGAAGAAAAGAAAACTCTTTAGATGAATGATCAGGGCTGCTGACGGTGAGCTTGGTTTCTACATTTAGATGTCAGCTGGCCTGAGGGGGGAGAAATTCCTGTGTGTTGTGCATTGTTGTGAATTACACGGTTAGTTCGAGTGAGTCACTGCTAATGTGCTGCGTTTTCTAAATATGGTCATCTAAGAGTATATAATGGAGGAGGGGAGTTGTTCTTGGAGGGCGTTCAAGCGTGGGAATTTTTATGATGATTTTCTTTCTAAATGTGTGTTTTTATATGAGGGAAGACATTTTTGTAAAGTGAAGTCACCTCTCGGACCCTCTCTTCTTTAATCGGTGAGTTCACGATCGTGTTTGTGAACAGGCGTGTGGTTTGAAGGGTTCTGGTGACGATTACAGGGCGAGGGAGTGAAAACACAAACACGCGTACGTCTTTGAGTCACCGCTGGTGATGTCACTCTCAGCTGACTGGACGCTGTCACTGAACGTCTTTGTGCCTGTGGTTGTTTCTGATTTTGTGTTTCTCTCTTGTATGAATGTGTCACCGTGCTGTTGTGCAGTCCAGTGGTTAATGAATGTCCGTCTTGTTGTCGTGGAGGAGAAAGAGAAAATCAATAAGACTTTTTTTTTCATGACACACTGACCTGTCAGCTCAACTCGTAACTTCATTTTCTTTTTTTCTTTTAAGCGACCGGACAGTCCACTTAACTTTGGTTGTGTAATTCTGTCGGGGCAGGAGACAGTCGGGGTGTCACTGCACACTGTCTGCACACTTCGCTGCTGTTGCTCCTTAAAAGCTCGTACCAGTGTAATTTGATTTTCTTACTATTCCCATTAAAGCCCATTAAATCTTAAATCTGCTGATGCATTAGCCGTGGCAAGACTGACAGAGTGACACTAAACAGAGCAGAGAAGTTAAGCCTCCTTTCTCCAGCCTCTGGGAGCTGGAGTTGTCCAAGCTTGCCAATGAATGTCCCTTGTAATGTAGAGCTGCATGAGACTTTTTTTTTTTTTTTCAACATTGAAAATCATGATGTGTGCATGTGCAATAGTCACCTTGCAGGACGTGCGATGTCAAGTAAGTAAATTAACACAAAGACATCACGCTGCAACTTTTTTGCTGCTTCATAAAAAAGGAAAATTCCATGACCAACCTGCAAGAAAAGTCTCTGATGTTTCATCATTTCATGTCTGATGCACATCATCAATTTATCAAACAACTAAAGCAGGCGGCATTCGTCGCCTAACACAACCTGAAGATGGTTTTGGTTTTTCCTTCATCAGAACTCACAGTGGACTGGTCCCTGTACAGAGTCTCACCTGTATCACCTGCCTGTAAACCTGCACACAACACTTCTATTTATTTTGGTCGCTCGTCTCATGTTCTTTCAAAGAGGAATTGTAAGTGAGGCCCATTGATAAAGAGCAGAGTTGAGCCTAAAGTTCATTCAGGTAACTCAGACTGCACCAAAGCAACAAACACTGGAGGAGGCCTTTTAAAAGGAGAAACTCATGCGACACGATGACAAGGCTTAAAAGATTACACACAGTTTTTTAACTTTATATTATGTTATTCAGGAAAAGTCAATACAAAAAAAAAAAACCTTCTTGAAGAACAGTGGAAGGATGCAGACTATTTCTTTCTTAAAGCTCCAGTCTGTAGGGATGCTAAACTAAATGCTAACATTAAGTTTTGTTCTGTTTTTTTAATGAAACGGAAAGGCGTAGCATCTGACTGAAAAGCCTGTTATCCATTAGCAATCATTCATAACATGTATGATATTTAAAAATGTATTATAATTTTATCATATTTTTCTACAATGTTTTATTAATGTTTGATGCTTTGCACATTTTGCTAAAAAAACGAAGCGAATACCAATAAAGATAAAATGTTAGAAAAAATATATCTATATATCTATATATCTATATATCTATATAGATAGGGATAGGGATAGAGTGATGGAGATGGAGATATAGAGATAGATATCTATAGATATATAGAGAATGAATGAGAGTGAATTGATAATCTAGTTATTATTGGGAGTATGAGATATGATAAGAATGTATATTTGTAGTTATCACATATCCTGTCTGTTATAGTCTTCATAGTAAAAGATGGACTTTATTTTAAAATGACTTATTTTTATCATAAAGAAGAAGTTTATACAGTAAAACAAGTGTTGGGATGAGCCGCCATGACAGCAGCGACAGAGAAAAGGAAACAGGAGACTCATTACCTGAAGATATGGGACTTTGTCTCTCTCTTTCTCTCTATTTATCTAACCCTCTTGCTCTCTTTCCATCCATTTGTCTGTCTATCCTTCATGCATCTGTCTTCTGTACGCCATCAATTATTTACCCGGAGCAGATGAATATTTCAAAGGGTGCCGGACTCTCTTCCTCTATACCTCATCCTCTCGTCCCTGTCTCTGTTTTATCTCTCCGTCTCTCCCCTCATCCCTTTCTGCCTTTGTGCCTCCTCTGCTGCTGCCACCATCACCATCTCAGGCCTTTCTCCTCTGTGTGTACTTTATACATATGTGTGTGTGTGTGTGTGTGTGTGTGAGAGAGTGTGTGTATGGACCTTGATTTTTAGTGCTGAGGAATCTATAAAATTTGTGACTTTGGCCTCCTGCTGTGAACTCCTGGACCGTCTGCTGTCTCTGGTCACCATTTATAACCTCGACTGGCTGTGTGTGTGTGTGTTTGTGATGCACCTCAGTGTGTACAAGGTGTGACTGTCTTCTTCCATGCCAGGGTTTTTTTTTTTTTTGGGGAGGGTTAATGGGAGGGTGACGGTTTGTTGGGCCTGCTGGGTGGAGGGGTGGCACTCCTCCAGTCAGCTCCTCATTAACTATGAATGGGATCGCATGATTCGCATGTTTTTCATAAACAGGCTGAGCCTCTCTGCATAATCCCTCCGCTCTGAGTTTTTCACTTAGCCAAGATGTCTGGCAGGAGAGCCACACCGAGGCTTTATCCCGATTTTATTCTTTAACCTTGGAAATAAAACTAAAACTTGGTCATGTGTGAATAAATAATAATAATCAAGTGCTTGATTGGTTATTCTAATGATTACACATTTTATACATTTTCAGTTCAAAAGTGCTGACACACTCATTTCTTTGTATGTTTACCTCACAGCATGAAGGTTTTTGTGTTTTCCGGCCTGCATGTTTCCCCCCCATGTTTGCGTGGGTTTTCCAGTTTCCTCCCACCGTCCAAAGACATGCAGGTTTGGACTGCTGGAGACTATCTCGCCAATTTGAATGCATTCGAGGGTGGATGATTATCTGCCCATACACGAGGAGTCCTTTCTCTCTCACAGTGTCGGGATGTAATGGCCTGCATCGCCCTGCAGAGGACAGAAAATGCATAGTAACCTCTAATAACTTCAATTCTTTATAAACTGCACAATCTTATTAAGTGTTGTTGCATTTTAAATATAAAAAGATGTATGAACTGATGCTCTTGATTGCAGTTGACAGACTTTTTGTGTCATTTTATTTTTGTTTGGCCACTGAGACGAACTGGCAGGGAGGCTCTCAAGCTCTCATATTACATCCTTGACTGACGCTCATCGGTCATTTAGGTAATACCTTTGTGGTAGTTAAGCTACAGTAACCACAGCCTGCAGGCTTAGTTGGATTATGTTAAATATCGGCTCTTTCAGGCATCAACAAGTGCAACAACACAGAACTTAAAATGCTGCTTCCTCCCTTATTATCACTCATTCCTTTTTTATTTTTTCCCTATTTTAACTTAAAACATGATGGAGCTTTGGGACACATATGAAGTAGGCTAACAATGTTAGGCCTGTTATTGTCTGGATGTTGTATTTTCTACCTCTTAGCATCGACCTGAATGGACCGAGAGCAGCTTCCCAGTTAGACAACATATGAGAAGTCCCTTTTTTTACAGGGAGAAACCTTTAAAAGTCTTTCATACATACTGTGCTGTACAAAATGTTGATTTTTAAGTCTTCTTTTTTATCTTTTCTGTGAAAATTGTACATGTGGAACAATAAGAGACTTTTTATTTCCTCTGCTTTAGACAGGAACATTGCCTTTTATTTATTTCGCTGCTGTCTCATCCTCTCCACCTTTTCAACACTCTTAATGAAAGTTTCAAAACGACCTTGCGGGATGAGAACTAATTTGAGAAATGCACTCATTAATAACACTCCTGCAGGAGTGAGACAGGAAAAAAAGACAATAGATCTTTTGAATATAATTCCAGATATTTGCAGTATTCATGTCTCATCACCAGCGAGAAAGCATGAAAGAGTTTTCATCATCCTCATCGATATCGTCATCTTTTTGTGTCGGGCATTACAGCATCATGACACGAATATTTTTCTTCTAATCTGGGATTAGAGCCAGCAGATCAAACTGTGATCATCGGGGGAGTGAGAGGATGGATGATAGAGAAACAGAGAGATGGAAAAGGAAGAAGTGAGAGGGAAAGAGAGATTGCACAAAACAAAACGACCCGAGGGCTGTCTTATTCTTACAATTTTTTTTTTTTAATAACTTCCTTTCAGGCTCACGTGTCTGAGAGAGTCTCAATAGATGTGTTTGTGTGTTTCACTGGCACGATTTTAGCATTTACTGCAGTCTGTGTCCGGCTGTGCTGCAATCTGTTTTGCTTTCCCTCCGTCTCTCTCATTACAGAGGAGCAGCACATTTGGGCCGACACACTCTTAATCTCATGCGCTGACTGATGGAGATGATAATGGGGTGCGCGTTTCAGCGTCCCACCTCGCAGGGCTAGCTCGCACCCTTTTAGGTCTCTCTGCAGATTCTTTAAAGAAACGAGCCTATTATTTCACTATCTCAGTCAGACAGGGTGGTCAGATGTCGGTTACCCTCACTCGCATAATCACTCACTGCCAAGAAGACTGAGGTCATGCACAGCGATGGTACCATTAAAGACAGTGAGGAAGGAGAGCAGAGAGGGCAGCTGCCACTCTGTAAACATGGACGGGTATTTGAAGCTGAACAGTTTAACTTTGTTCAGCTTGTCGCCACGTTTCATGGTGTAACCGGTTTTATGCTTTAATGCATACTGAGGGTGGAGAAGGTGGGAAGCTTCAGGCCGGAGTCGAGTATTGAACAGGTTGTGAGGATCAGATGTTGAGACACTGCAGCATATTCAAGGTAGATGTCATGGTAACCATTCACTGTCCAGAAACACCTTTACGGCAGGTCAAAGATGAATTCTTTTATGTCACGGTCAAAGTGTGATGGCTGGTGTGAGGAGGGTAACAGGGAGAGGATGGAGATGCAGATAATGCAGGCTGACTGGTGGAGAATAATCATTTATTATCACCAAGACAGTCGGCCTGCAGAGTTCTCAGGTGAGGGTCAACAGCAGGAAGGCAGGAAAGACAGGAAAAGAAACAGGAAGCAGGAAAAAAAACGGATCAGATAAATACAAATATGAGACACATAAGTCCAGTTGACTTTCTTCAAACTCTTAGAGACTAACCACAGCATTGATGGACTTAAATTCAACACAAAGGGAAAAGATGAATGAATGAATGAACTGTTTGTTTCAGTAAGCTGCAGAGTCTACTTACCTGACATACTCTGTTTTTCTGATTTAACTCTCCACTTTATTACTCTATAAATATTATCAAAGTGTATCTATCAGTTTATTTGATTTAGTTTTGTGTTTTATTGTTGCTGGTTTCATCGTGTTTCAGCCGTGTAAAGCTCGTTGGAGCTCGGCCTCAACAACAACAACAACAACAACAAAGGAACAGGCTTGTTTCCTACACAGAGCGTACAATAAAAAATACTTTCAGTCTATTTTTCTCGCTGCCTGTCTGCTCTGGCAGCTTGCCAATGCAGCCACAGAGCCGACACACACACACACACATCCAGTAACATACTGTCCAACCCGAGGCAGCCTGCGATGTCTTCAACGCCTGTCACGCTGACAGTGTCACTGTGTCTGTGTGTGTGTGTGTGTTTCCATTTTCATTACCATTTCCCTTCATGTTGCAAAGGAATGGGATTACTTTGATTGGCAGCTGCGGCCACACGACGTCTACCACACACACACACACACACACACACACACACACACACATCCTAGCACCAACATTGTGTTTATTACAACTGCCACATGAATATGTCATGTCGGGGTCGCTATGACAACAGCATGTCTCACCTTGACATATCATGTTTTATCAGCTCTGTAGCTGTTCTGCCGCCGGTGTTTCCTCCAGGCTCAGTCTGAGACACTTTTTTTTTTTTTTAAATGTTTTTTATTTTTAGCAAACCAAAAGAGAAAATAACCCACATTAACCCCAAAGTTAAATAATGTAGGGGGCGGCTGTATGCTACATCAGTGCTGTCTGTGATGCATGAGCGAGGCTGTTCTCCATTTGGGCCACGCCGGTGAGCCGTATGTGCAGAGAAATGTAGAGACAGAGTGCAGGACTCACATGATGTGGCAGGTGTATTCAGGTTGGATCTCTGTCAGCTGAAGAGGAGGATTTTATTAAGGTGGAGTTAAACAGTCAAGTGTCAGATAGGGAAACGTAATAAACACGTGAAGCACAATTAGCGTTGACATTTTGTAGATTCATTTGCTTTGTTGTGGAAGAGATCGAAGATGTCACTGTCATGTTTTTTTGTGTAAAGCAGTATAAAAACTGCAGGGGGAAACAACTTTGTTTTGCAAGAAACAGTAACAGCATGTAACCTGCCCTGAAACCACAAATCTTTTTAAAATCTCTCATTGCGTTGCAGGAAAAGATGATGATTGTATTTGCCAGTTTTCATACAAAAGAACCAGCCTATAAGAGGTGTTGAAGTGTCGACCGCTCTCCTCCCGTCGGCTCTTCTTGCGCCAAAATCCTAATCATCGATCCAGTAGTAGTAAATCAAACCACTTTTTTCGGCTCCTAGATGTCTCGTGATCTGACTGACGGTGAAGAAAGAATGGATCTCTTTGTTTCCAGGGTCACAAGACCAGATTTTGAGAAATTAATTGTGGCTGTTTTCTGTGGGCAGGACCAGGCCGCAATAAGTGCGACTTCTCAGCTTGATGTCTGTTTACTTGTTTGCACTTCAGTCGAGCATATTAATACAAAATAATTCAAGCTCTGTCTTTTCTCCCCTCTGTATGCTCTCTTGCAGGTTAACAGACCTGTCGGGCTCCCTCACAGACGGACCAGTAAACTATAAGTACAAGACCAAATGCACTTGGCTAATAGAGGGGTTGTAAGTATCAGTGTTTTTCATCTTCTCTTTATCACTTTGCTTAGTTCCACTCAGTTAAAAACTTTTTTTTTTGTATCTGGCATAAGGGCTCCAGATAAAGAGGGCCTTATTACTGTGTAAATTTTTCCTTTGAATATGGTCATTGTGCTGCAGAATTGCACACTGCAGCACACTGTGATGGCTCTGTAATGATATGTTATTAACTGTGTACATTTTATTTTACTGTTGTTGACATGCAGTGAATGTTGGGTATTTAGTGGTATAGGAGTCACAAACAGAAGTGCAAAAAAAAAAAGTCTTTAGTTTTACTTTTCATTTGGAAATAACTAAATTTTGTGATTGGGTTTGCACAAAGGTTGAAGATGTTCGTTATCTCTTTAGTAAATACTGAAGGAAAGTTTGGGCTCAGTGAAATATTTAAAGAAAAATATTATGAATATTTTTAAGTCTAGTCTAGTCCCAAATTCCCAAGTGACAAATTTATCTGTTGATGTATTGCCACCAAATCCAGTTACCGGATATTGGATATCGTGGATGATGTGACGTTGTACCTGTTCTTGCATGTTCTTTGGTTTTTATGCTACACATCAGTAGTAACACACTTCTCCATCACTGCCTGATTCATTCTTCTTTATTTAATGTGTGAAGTAAATGTAGTCTTTGGTTATCCAGCTTTGGATACAACTTGTGCAGCTGGATCCACTGGTACTTATTTATCATCCTCTTAGTTACCTTGACTTTTTTTATGTGTCTTTCTCAGGTTTTTCAAAATACAGATCATCTTTATTCACAGAGGATGGTCAAATTACACCTCAGTAAAATAAATGCACATTAAAGGAATGATTACAACTTATGAGGACATTATCCATCCTTTAATCAATTAACAAAACCAGATTAATCACAAAATGTTGGTGAATTTAGTTTTGAATGATAATGTCCAGTGGACAAATGTTTAAGTTCCTTTGGAGATACAGAGAGAGAGTAATTATCAGATAAAAAACTTTCCACATGCACACAAGAAATAAAAAACTGAAGTGCTGGTTAATTTGAAATTTTCTAAATACATTCATGTGTCAAAGGAGACTAAACCTTGTAGGATTACTCTGAAATACACCTTGATACTGTGGCTGGTAAACACCAGGTTTGTGATTCAGACTGAAATAAAGGTGAATGTCCAGATTTATATGTGTCCTAAATGATGAAAACTGAAGTAAGACTCAAAATCAGGATCCTAGTGTCCATGTAAATGCAATCAGTGTTCACATACTGAGTAAACGTTTCTCAAAACAGGAAAAAAAACTATTTCATGATTCTGAAACCAGGTGCTCATTAAAAAATGAATCTTTATTGTGATAGTGTGAACTGTATATAACTACACACCATTGCAGGTTGTAGGAGACTTGTAATAAGAAAAGGACGCACTTCAAAGTGGCAAAAAGGTTTTCTGAGTGTCAATTTATGATCATAACTGCGGCCTGCATAAACAGCAGAGCCCCCTTTTCACAAAAGTAAGAATCACATGAAAGCCATATAGATAATATATATTCATCAAATGTGTTTTTGCCTTTCCTATCTATTCTCTGCTCCGTCTTCCAGCCCTAATGCAGTGCTCAGGCTGCGCTTCAATCACTTTGCCACAGAGTGCAGCTGGGACCACATGTACATTTATGATGGAGACTCCATTTACGCCCCTTTGATTGCCGTCTTCAGGTAAGCGCTGGGCTTTTCTGAATCGGAGAGCTGTGAGAGAGGAGGAAGGGTGGGGGAGGAGGGACATGGAAATGACTCAGGTAGCCTTTGGCACAGCTTCAGAAGCTACAATAAATGAGTCAAATGACTCTATGTGGGCAAACAATGAGCCTCATAATTACCGTTGTACCACAATACGGTGATAACAGAGAGAAAATATTGCAATTACTCACATTAGCCCTGAATGCCACTTCTTTTTCTGCAGCTTTATTGCATATTTATATATTTTTTTCCTCCAAAGGACAATCTATAAGCATGTGGGTAGCACTCTTTCATTTTACACAAATCCATCAAAAAACAGTAATACCACAATAATTTACCAACCGCCCACTTTTTCCACGCCGTTCCATTGAGGCTTATCTCCTGTTGAGAGTTCAGCATATGAAGGGGCTAATTTGGCTTCTTCTACTTGAATAAACACAGCCAAGACTTGTGCAGCAATATTACCTACAATAAATAAGCTTACATTGCTCATTATGGAAAAAAAAAAGATGATAGTTGCAGCAGGGAGGAGGCTTTGAGTTGAGATTTATTATGGGTGAGGGTACATCTGCAGCACGTTACATTTATTAAAAGAGACCAAATAAGAAACCACCACTGAAAAAAACATCAAATAAATAAAACCAAAATGCAGTATGACTCCACGCTGCAGTGTTGTTTGACTTTACAGCTGATCGCTGTCATATCTTAGTGGGGGCCTGCTCCTTTTTATCTCACGGCTCTCAATAAAACAGCAGCTTTTTCAAAATGCTCCTCATTACTTTCTCCAGGTCATTCCCCTCCTGTCTCTCTCTCTCTCAGCGGTCTAGTGGTACCAGAGAACAGAGGTAATGAGACGGTCCCCGAGGTGGTGACGACGTCCGGCTACGCTCTGCTTCACTTCTTCAGCGACGCCGCCTACAACCTGACCGGCTTCAACATCGCCTACTCGTACGTCTGCTCCTCCACCCTCCTTCACCTCCTTTTTTTAGTCTCTTTTGTCTTCCTCTCCGTCCCCGTGCACATACCTGCAGATACGTGGACACAGTAAAGATGGCTGTCATTCAGAGGTTTTTTAGAGATGGAGACAATCGAGGCAGCACTTTGAAATCTGAGATGATCTTTATTTTTTATACTAACAGAGGATCACGTGAGTGAAATGTGACAGAATTATCACCAATTATGCAGCTCAACACTTTTCTTACCTTTTCTTTAGCAAACAGTTTTGAATTAGACAGACAGACAGACACAGACAGACAGCTTTATTGATTCCCGGAGGAAAAACAACTTGTCATAGTAGCTACATACATAATAAAATACAAGAAAAATACAAAAAAAAACATGAAATAATAAGATAAAATACTTTAAAATGTAATAGGATGAAATAAAACACTGAGGTACAATAAAATAGACAAAGTACAGCCAACGTCCAGTACTACAGACAAAGTTAGCAACCGGCTGCTTTATAATAATAATTTTTCAGGAATTGGAGGGAAATGTGATATTATAGCTATTTATGAAACATGAATCTTAATGATGCTGTCTGCAGATTAGAGTTAGAGTTCCTCCTGATTTTTAAGTTAATTTGGTTGTTTTAACTAGTTTGGACAAGACAACCAATTATATTTTTCTTGTAAAATCAGGCTCAGTTGTGCAGGAAGTGGTGCAACAGTTGTGCAGCAGCTACAGTTCAACACAAATTCATCCCGTACATCATAACGCTGTTTGCACCACGTCACCACCTCTCACTCACAGACACAGACCCGGCCGCTTTGTTCCCGTAGTGATGGCCGTGATGGAAAAATTGAATGATATGTGGTAGGTTGGACACGTGGGGGGGGGGTGAGGACCGTTATTGTACAGGCACACAGCCTCAAGGCTCTCAGCTCTCACACACACACACACACACTCAGAGGGAGATAGAGGTTGTCATGACGACCCTCTTGTCACAGCAGCAAACCAGCTTTTTGTATTAACAAAAAGATGATTTTCTGTCTCTGTTTTTTTTTTTTTCTATCTCTTTCTGCATCTGTATTTATGTGATATTACAGACTAACGGTGTGTAATTTTTGAAGTATCAATGCTTTTTGTTCATAGTTCAGTTTTACGTGTTATTTCAATTTTTCCCTCTCTTTAAGCTCCTCGGTCTTTGTGTCTAATGGTCTCTCAATTTAAGTCTCCTTTGTGTCTTTTTCTTCGTGTCCTTCTCGCTGTATCTTTCTAATTATCGCTGTATTTTTCTAATTTTCTTGTCTTCCTCCATTTATCTGATATGTTCTTTGTTATATTACATTCAACTGGAAGACGCTTTTGTCCAAAGCGATATCGATATATATATATATATATATATATATATGTGTGCATTCAGACTCTATCTATAGCAACAAGAGGTAGATATCTGGAAGATATAGATGTATTTAGAGGTGTGTTCCTCTCAAACAAACAGCTTTTATGCTCTTCTTGTTCTAAAGTTTGTCTTTGAGATTATATCTTTAAAGGTTTTCTGCTTAACTCTCACAGATCAACCCAACGTAAGTGCAGGTCAAATGGATGACAAACACACTACTTAAACATTTAAACATAAGTGGGCATGTTGTACGTGCAATAACACACTCAGTTTTCAGGAAATTACTTGTTTTGGTTTAACAAGACCGTCAGACGTGGGACAACTCTTCTATTCATCTGTTTGAATTATAGCTCAACTTTTACTCCACTTTCAGCTCTGTTTTGGTCTCCACCATCTTCTAAGATTAACTACCTGGGTCTATAGCTGCTGTTCGATGCTCCACTTTCTACACCAGCTAGTTTCTAATTTAGTCCGTCTGCGTTGTGACGCTGGGCCGGCAGTGTAAAGTGACTTTATATATATATAAACCTTTGCTGAAGCAGTGTCTGGAAACGTGGCTGAAGAAACCGAACCGTTAATGTGCTTGAAAACCAAAACTAACAGAGTAGAGCTGCAGAGTTGGGGATCGCTTTCACTGGATTCAGCACTATAACCACTTTAATATGACCTATATTCATGCAATACTTTGTTAAAATATTGATTCATGGTGCTTTTAATGGCTGAATGTTTCAAAGCTGCGGTGATCTGAAGTTAGATCTGTGCAGTCACAATAAAGTACTCTGCTGTGTAACCTTCAAAAACTTCCCTGACTTCCTGTCTAACTGCGTGTCCTCCTCAGGATAAACTCGTGTCCCAACAACTGTTCAGGCCACGGCAGATGCGGCACGGCGAACTCTGTCTCGGGTCGGGTGTACTGCGAGTGCGAGGACTACTGGAAAGGAGAGGCCTGCAACATCCCGTACTGCAGGGACAACTGTGGCAGCCCCGGCCACGGCTACTGTGACCTGACTGGGGAAAAGCTCTGCGTCTGCAACGACAGCTGGCAAGGTAAGAGAGCAGACGGGACGGGGAAACTCATCAGAACAACTCTCAAAACTTTGGATGGGTGAGATGCAGACAGATATGAGGATGATGGTGAGAATTTAAGGACATGAAGCGGCTAACTATAATTCACATGTTGGATGTGTTGTATATGAACTACCTCATTTATAACTTCATGTTTGGTGTGATTTGCAGAATAAAAAATGAGAAAAATGTATATGTCTGACTTACAAAAATTTAAAGTTTAAAACATTTTTAGAGTGTATTCAGGCATCATTTCAACAGGATGCAGTTCAACATGTATAAATGAAATATAGTCTTTGAAATGCTGTTAAAACTATAGTTTGAAACTTTTGAGCTACAAATCACCAAATACCGGGATGCAAAAAGTCCACATCAGTGCACCCTCATGTAATTAACTCCATGATCACCACAAACGAGGCCAATGCCAGTCTTATTTATTCTCAAAAACAAATACCACGTTTCCCATGATGCCTGTAATGAAGAGGATCTTTTTGATGTTGCTGTTTTGTTCATTATTAAAGTGAAGAGGGGAATGAAAAGGAAACGGATAAAAGGAGGAGACACAAAAGCAAAAGAGAGAGAGAGAGGCCGTTTTCCTGTTGACGATGCACGATATTCAATATTATTTTATATTACAAAATAATACAACAATAGATGAGATATCAGGGGAAATATTGCCTAGTGGCGCATAATATATGTGGTGTCCTTATTTTGTTTTTTATGTTTCATTTGTGAACAATTTCCGCTCACACCAGCAACACAGAGCAACTTTATGACACATGGGAGCAAAATCATTTTACACTCTCGATGCAAATTGATAAAAATGTGAAAAAAATAGCCACAAATATAAAATACAATACACGGATTGCAGACGCTGCCATTTTCCTCCTTTGACTGTCTCATTTGTTGAAGGCAATTATACCGATGTCCCAATATTAATGGGGTACTTGTACATGAGGAGTCTTCAGAGTTTGATTATTATTATATTATTTTATTGATGAAGCTGTGCGCAATCTCATCAATACAATGCTCAGTGTTTCATCGTCCTGACTATCGGAGTCTATCAAAACAATTTAATTCCAATCTCATCTCCATTAATATAATAATATTTTGAATTGAACCTCACCAGACACTCTAATCTGTAGATGATGAAGCACTGCCCCCTCCTGGATTATTCCTGTAAGCACAAGTAGAAACAGTTCAACAGGCGTGAAGCCACTTTCCACTCTTGAAATGTTAATTTACAGACTTTTGTCTGCAGACTTATGTGAAATTCTTTCTGTAGATAGACGAGCTAGAAAAACAGTATGTGTGTCACTAAAAAGAGGATTTTGTATGTGCTTTCAAGAGATTTATTCTGAATTTGTCATTTAAAGCCTTGCGCTCACTCTGACCAAATGAACTGTAGCGTGAAATTAAAAGTCTGTTAACTCGTAATTAGCACCCTGAAGACATTTTGGAGACCTTCACATAGGAAATAATCACAGTAAATAGCAACTCAATCATCCAAAACTTTGAACAATGAAGTGATGAGCAATTAAGCGATGCTTTTCCCATCGAATGGATGTAAGCCTTTTCCATTAACCCTTTTCTTTATTTACGAACAGGCCACGTGTTTATTGCAGCTGTAGTGACCAATAATGAGGGTGGCTGTAGAGTAGTTACTACAATAAATCTGTTGTTGTTAATTGAAGCAATTAATTGAAATGCAATGAACAGCGTGCACCGTGTGAGCAGACAAAAGGATTCATTATTAAATTCATTTCACCTGAATGTTCCTGCACTGCAACAGTTTCATCTTCAGTCTTTTTGTTTAATGCATCTGCTCCCTCATCCTGCAAGTGAAGCAAAACTCTTTTTACACAGGATGTCATTGAGTTTAGCATTTGTTTTCCCACAAAAGAAAACCTTTTTCTTGCTGATGTATGACTATTTGACCCTTTTTGTTGAACATCTGCATCCAACAAACTTAAAAGTTGTTTCTTTTGTAACCCTTGCCCTAATCATCAAATGTCTAATTTTTTTTTTTTACTCAGATTACGTGCAAAAATCCCGATTTTCACCAATAAATTGAAAGGTTATACTGTTGTAATCGTTACTTTATTGAGATTAAAATGACATTTAAAATGTTGTCTCATGGCAGGACCTGTCCACTTATCTCTAAATGTTATGAGCGATGAGTCGGTAGGATGAGCTGAAAGTCGTCGGTGAGGCGGAGAGATGTTTCTGTCAGTTGTTGGGAAAATGAGTCAAATTGGGACAGATACAAACACACACACACACACACACCCTCAGTGCAGCCATCTGATACACAAACACTGGGAGTGATAAAGGTGGTGGTCGCCATAGCAACCACCATTTCACATAAAACACATAAAAAAAAAAAAAACTGTGTTAATGAAAAGAGCACGTTCTGCCATTTGTCTTCTCTTCTCCTTTCGCAGAAACCAAAGTGTGTTTGAATAAGTGTTTTCCTTTAGTTTCTGCTCCTGGTGTCTCATTTGTTACCTGCCCAAGCATTAATCAGACCCACCTGCCCCGTTAGAAACCCCCCGATGATTTTCACCTCTTGAACTTACCTGAGGAGCAGAGAGGTGAGCGGACTGTGTCAAAGAGAGGATGATTTGATGGCTCAGCTCTTAAATCTGACATGGAGGAAAAACATGTCCGTGTGCTCTCCAAAAAAAAAAAAAAAAAGAAAAAATCAGAGGATGTATTGATCTTATCTAAAGATTTTCAAGTTAAAAGGTTTTCCATCTATCAGCAGAGTCAGTTACTGTTTCAACAGATGTCTCCTCTTTGCTTTTTCAACAGCAGCTCAAACTGCAGCGGTGACTTTTTTTTTTAGTAATCAGAGAAAACACGCTGCCAAAATATATATTCAGTATTACTGTATGTTTTTCATTGTAACTCTTTCCTCTTACTCACAGTGACTTCCTCTTTCATTCCCTTATATAATTGTACTGCAATTAATTTGTAATTTTTTGTGGTTGTGTCAGTGTCTTTTGACAAATATTGGAGTGAAATATTCAGATATTAGTTTATTTTTTTTTGCCATTTCTATCCAGTAAGATTCCCGAAATGTTTCTAAAATGAAACACTACATAAAAATTGATGAAGATTGGTTCAATCTATGTGTCTATGTATCTATTATTTTCAAGTGTTTTCAGGTGAGATTTGTGTGACTTTCCTTGATACTTCCAGTGGGGGAGCCAGAAACATGAAACTCCAAAAACAACACAGTGAAGAGAAAATTTAACTCCTTCCCTCTTCCATCCACTTAAAAATAAGTGATATTAAAAATGTCTCGTGCATCGCTCATTGTTTTCCGTCTCTCCTCTCGGTCTTTGTCTCAGGTCCAGACTGTTCTCTGTCCGTCCCCTCCACCGAGGCCTTCTGGATGCTGCCGAGCGTCAAACCGTCCGCCCAGTCTCTGGGTCGGGCGTCCCATCAGGCCCTGGTGCACTCTGGGCTGATGTGGGTGGTGGGGGGCTACTCCTTCAACTACTCCAACTACCACATGGTCCTCAAGTAAGCTTCAGAACACAAGAGAAACATTTTTTTTAGCAGTGATGGCCAACGGATCCTTCTTTTACCCGTAAGAACCCAGACCCCTTTCTCCTTCAAGGAAAATTATGGGGGACATATCACAGACTAAATAGTTGTTGTGGGAACACAAAATCACATGACCTGTCACATGACCCACCAGGATGTTCAGTAGGGGTCACTTAGGGACTTCACAGGTTAAACATCAAGGATAAAGCTATATAAGGAACTTTCCAGGTCATTTAAGTGACTTGTGACACACCTGTGTCACCGTGGGTTCTTATGGGTTAATAAAATTAATGTGTTTATTATACTTGTGTGTTTTTTATTTATTTGAGCCGGTTCCTGGGCACAAGTATTGTATTAATATTAGTATTGGGCTCTTTATAATGTTTATCAGGTCCTTTACTGCGGCTGAGTCATTAATAAATTAGTTTACCTGAGTGTTTCCTGATCAAACCAACATTTTCACTCATCTTGACGACCTGAGCATCTAAACGGAGCCGTTATTAATGTTATTTTTTTCACCTGTGTTTTTAGTGTTCCCTACACAGTTAAAGTACACCTCCACTGTACTGCACTGTAGTTTTACACTGTAGTTTTACACTGTATTGCTGTAGTTTTACACTTTAGTACCACTTATAGCACTTTTATCTCGACCCGACCTCTCTACTGTGATGCCCTTTATCTTGATCTTAGCCAGGCCTCCTCTCACGCTTGTAGTTTGTCTTTTAAGGGGGAAATGCAGACGAGAGCACGTTTCACCCACACTGTCCTCCCTCCTTTGGCTTCCTGTATGATTTAGAGATCGATTTTAAGATTTTATCCCTCCCATCCAGTCTCTCTCACCTTTTACTGTCACGTTTCAGCGGGGTCACTCAGATCTGCAGACCAGTTGTTTCTGGTTGTCCCAAGATTTTGGTCTGCAAAGCCTTCAGAAAGGATGAAACTAATGAGCACTTTGCTAACTCTGGAGTTGTCACATACGTCTGTAATCTTTGGCTGTTCAGTATGAGAGTCTTTTTTCTTTTCCCTTTTGTCCAATTGTTTCTTATCTGTCTCTTAAGTATATTTTTTGCTGTTGGATTGTGCAGCACTTTGGTCAGCTGTTTAAATGTGCTTTATGAATCAAATTGGATTACAGGGACTAAACTTTGTTAGACCTTCATCAGCAAATATCAGGTTTACACTAAGTGGAGTTTTAACTTTAGTGCTGAAGTCTTTTGCTCTGTTTAACACTTTAATTTTGCTTTCTGTCTGCAGCTACAATCTGGAGAGCAGTACGTGGGATGTGGTTCCCGTCAGCAGCGGCCCTCTCTACAGATACGGTCACTCATTGGCTCTTTACCAGGTAATAAAAGTGTGACTGCTGCATTTCACTGACACCAAAGAGAGAAGTTACCATTATTCATCTTACCTGTGAGGAAATGAGAACAGCAGAGCCGTCCACGTGTCCCGTATAGATCACTCACTTCACAGTTCAGAGCATCAAATGATGTGTCACTGTCCAAATACTGGGACACACGGTTATTTTGTGTGGAAGAAGTCATTTAGTGATGGCGAAGTGCGGAGGGAGAATAATGACAAACTCCGTTCTGCTGGGACGAAGCACGAAGAGACTCTGCTTCATCACAGGACTCTGTCGCCTTCACACAGCAGACATGCATGTTTTTATTTTTATCTCACGCTGCGACAGAGACATCCGACAGACCTGCCGACTCTTCACCTCTCACCCTTCAGCCTGACGTGGATATTTTCAGTCACTCCTTCAGCAAGTTGATCATTTTGTGACGAGCTGCAGGGCTGATGCTGATGTTTAGAGCATGTTCGTTCATCATTAGAGGCTTCAAGCTGCTATAATCAGGATTTTCATATTTACAATTAATGAAATGACAAATGTTGTTTGAGAAAGCATACGTGTTAATAATTTAGCTTTAATGCAAACACTTCAGAGACTCCACTTCTTTTCACCTTTTCAACACAGCTTTCAAAGTGCGATCCTACTTTGTGCTGTGTTGTTTCTTATCTTCAGTCTTAGTTTTACTGACTGTTTTAATGTGTTGCCTCCTATTTTTTTTTTCTTTTTTTCAATTGTAAAGTGTCTTTGATTATCATTAAAAGTGCCTTTATAAATAAAATTTGTAATTATTATTATAATTTAAAGGGAAAAGGTGGTGGTGAGCAGTTTCCCTTGTTTCCACTTTTTGTGCTAAACTAAGCAAAGTCTTAGCAGGAAAGTAAATATGTGTATTTTCCCAAAAGTCAAACTTTTTCTTTAAATCGAAGCCAGGAAAGCTGGAAATTACATCTGCAGATATTAATGAAGATCAGTGTCACTGCTGTGTCTACTGACAGTGATCAGAAAATCAACAACGGGTTCAAAAAACGATTTATGGCTTAATATTAAGATGATCAAAATTAGAAATGTTTGGAGTGCAAACCAATACAAGACAAATATTTATTCACAGCACGTCTTTATGAGTCCTCTTTTCTCCTCTGAACATACATTCAGCTTCAGAGGCCGAATCCTCCATTATCATATAGATGAAAACGGCTCTGAAGGTGTCCACAGGTGCAGCCGTGGCTCAGACTAAATACAAACATCTCCGTGTTAAAACAGATCATAGTTTCTCTGTCAGGACTGTGTTAAAGGTTTGGTTAAAATCCTGGAGAGAGCTTGTTGATATTTGAACTTAACAGCCAAAAAAGTCCTCCCATCACTTCTTCTTCAGGGGGACAGAGGATGAGATCTGACAGACTGTGGAGATATTCACTGAAGTTGTTGTGTATAAAAACTGTCAACCTTTACTCCTTTTTTCACTCATCTTTCTCTGTTTTTTTTTCCTGGTGCAGGACGACATCTTCATGTTTGGCGGGAAGCTGGAGGCCAAATCAGCCAACGTGACGGACGAGCTGTGGGTGTTCAACATCCCCAGACGCACCTGGTCGCCACGGAAAACCAGCCCCGCCTCCCCCTTACGCCCTGGAGGGGCACACGGCCCACGTGGTGGAGCTGGTCGACGGCGAGCCGGTGATGCTGATCTTCTTCGGCTACTCGCCGATCTACAGCTACATCAACAAAGTTCAGGAGTACAACATCAGTAAGTGCTGCTGACTCCGCTGCTATCGATTTTTGTGTCCTGATTGTTTAATTGCTTTTTATTGATGGAAGTCAAACACGGGCACTCTTCAAGCTGCTGACATTTTCCAGAGGCGATTTTTAGTCTCCACACAGGAATTTTAATACCGACTCGTTGGCTCCTTAGTGGTGTTTTTTACATGATTTGTATTTTGTATGTCTTGAGAACAGCATCTAATCAACCCATTTAAAAACTGACAACCAGAGGCTTCTTTTTAGATATCAGACCGGTGAACCTCAGATTTACACCTCAAACAATTCTCTCAAAAAACTTCTCCAACTACCTCTTCATTTCTGCAAGCCATAGTTTCTCTATTTAAAAAGTATAAAACACAGAAAAGGCCACTGGTACAGTACAAAGGTCGGCTTTTCTAGTGCAGTTTTATATTTGAGAAATTAAGTCCTGCAGTGAAGCAAAACTCATATTAGTGCAAAAAAGTTGGCAACCAATTATTTTTCAGTGGAAGAGCTCATCACAGATTTCTGTGTGCTAATGCTCTCATTTAATGTTCACTTTGAAGCATTGTTTCCAATTTGCAAATGAACTCAGAGTTTAGTTTTGTTTTAGTAACTTACTTAACACACATCGCTCATCTTTATCCTGCATGGTTGAAGTATTTTACTGTATTGTTTTGCAGCTTGACTCCAGAGAGGAATGTGCAACTTTCAATGTATGTGTGGAGGAGTGAAGAAAAACTAGAACAAACTCATCTTTCTTTTTTTCTCTTGTAATTTGTACTGAAGTGTTTTACCACATTTGGATGTTCGTACACTTTTAGTTAGTTATTTTTGGTGGTTTGTTTGAGGCCTCATACTTTCCAAAGAAGGAAAATCTTAATGCTACAGAACAGATTTATATTTTAGTTAATAGTTTGCTCTTTACTTTGAGACAGCAGCTTGTGTTTGTCCCTTTTAATGACCATCCCGACGTGCACAAAGCATAAGGATTCATAAAGATTAATTTCCCCAGTTTGCATGCAGGACAACTTGACAGACCTGCACAGAGCCACAACTGGAAAACCATCCGAAACATTTGAGATGAACTGGAGCGGTCACTGTGAACCAAACCTGATCAGCTATCAATGCTGGACCTCACTGATGCTCTCCCAATATTTGCTGTCCACATACTTGTGGCCAGTTATCGTGCTTTTACATTCATTTTGTGTCTCTCAGATGAGCCAGTAGATGGCAGTGTCACACAGTCGTTGTAGACCAGAGAGACCCAATCTGGAGAGGAAAACACACACATCCCTTTATACACACACAGCACAGACTGAAAGGCAAACATGTGTGAAGCTACACAAACACACACACATGCACACACACAGAGCAGTCATTAAGAGGAGGTGGCACCCAGGCCGGAGCGTCTGGGAAAAGACAATGATGAATGAATCCTCTGCGTTCCCCTCACTCTCTCCCCTTCCTCTCTCTATCTCATCCCTCCTTCTTCCTCCTCTCCTTTGCTCCTTACCTTTCATCTCGCAGGCTTCACTTTCCGACCCCCTGTGTCATCGCTCCTCCTCGGTTCCCCTCACCTTTCCCTTCCTTCTCCTCCCTCACCCGTCCATCACTTTCATCTTCACCCTCCTCCCCCTCTCCTCCTCCTCCCTCTGACAATGTCACGGCGTTAAGTCAGCGCCGAGCATCATTAGGCTTCAGAGGGAGCGGCGGAGAGTCAGTGCAGGCTGCGAGTGAACAGAGGGAAGTCGAAGCAGGGGTGTAAAATATGAGGTAAAAGGATTTAATGACCACTCAGAGAGGCAGGTTCACAGCAATTAGCTGCCAGAGATGAGATAAGAGTTGACCTTCTACTTTCTTGTCGTCTCTTCATAGTTGCCCCTCTTTCTATCGCTGTTTCTCTTGTTCTTCCTTGCACTTTTTTTTTGTTCTTTCTCTCCAGGCTGTCGCTGGATTTTCTTTTCTTTCTTTTTTTTTACTCCTTCATTTCTCAGTTCAGCACAGCTCAGCGGAGCTTTATTAGGTTGTTTCCAAGAAATGCAGCATTAAAACCAGAACATTACATGATTTTTGAGGCTGATACAGATATTGATAATTGAGACAAAATGCATATGACAATGATAGATCAGCCAAAATAAACATAAATAAACATTTTATTTCAATATTATCAATAAGACATGTAGTCAGAAACTGTAATGGAGACACCCTTTCTGATTGACACGTCTTTTCTGCATATCATTTCTCCAGATTCTTGCTACTCGTGCCAACATAAGTGGGATAAACTAAAATCAGCCAAGAGAAGAAAAATCATGACCAGCTGTTATTTTAAATTCTCCAGCCAGCTCTGTTTCAGGAGCTCAGTCGTACTTTTGTTGGATTTTGTGAGCTGTGCACATTTGTTTTCACTTCTTCTGTGTCGCAGTAAACTGAGAATCCCGTCTTATTTCTGTCATTAACTTCTTTTTTGGTGACGTGTTCCATCAGCCAGTTTGTGTAGTCCTTGTTTGGGTCAAATATGTTAAAGTACAGTGTTTTTAATTTGAACTCCATGTGATAGAAATGAAATATTGTGTTGTTTTTACATTTCTTTCGTTCACTATCCTTTTTTCTGTCTTTCTCTCTCACCTTCGCCGAGGAGGTCGTGTTTGTCCCTCCTGTGTGTTTCTTTAACAAAATATATTAACACCGAATTTCAATATAGTCTGGAGGAAAGGTCGTCCATGATCCGCGAGAAAAAGTTCCAACATCATTTCGATGACGCGGACAGATATCACAGCAGCATAATGCATTTAAATGAAACCAGAACTTCATTTGGTTTTTTTCACATTTCAGTCCTGTACAGAGGAGTATTCAGAGGCTCTCAGTTATTCTTTCAGGTGAAATTTTAGCCATCATGTGAAGATTCTTGACGTCGATTACATTTGAGATAAAAAACCTTACAGGCCTGTGTGGAGATTTTCCCTCTCTGAGTGCTCCGTACTTCGTTTTGTGTCTCAGTTTTTCTCCCTGCTCTCGGTGCTGCTCGTGGTCTCGGGTTTATCGTTCCAGATGATGGCATGTTTTTTTTTTTTTCTCAGGCTTTTGAACTCCTCCCCCCTCCGAGGGTTTGTTTGTTTGTTGTCTTGTCTCTATCGGGGGGGGCTGCTCAGATGATGTAATCCCTGCATGTTTTTAATAAGATTTTCTGTGCACCTGAGTTAATTGGTATGCATCACACTGGTCTAATAAAGGGGCGCTTTTAAATTCAGTAAAGTCTAATTTCCTTTGGCCTCTCTTTTACTGTTTGGCTCGCTCCTCTCTCCTCCCTCGCTCCATCTCACCTCCAGAATTTGGCTTGAAAGTCTGAAGCAAAAAAAGCAGCCAAAACTTTTTTTGATCTCTCTGCGTGAGTGCGCCGCATTAGACATGGGGCCTCCCTCTCCCCTCGCTGTGCTTCAGGGTCGAACTCGTGGCAGGTCGTGTCGGCCGGGGGCGCTGTGGTCCAGGGAGGTTACGGCCACAGCAGCAGCGTGTACGACGAGGCCAGCGGCTGCATGAGTGTTCGTCCACGGGGGATACAAGGCCCTCAGCAACAATAAGTACGGCCTGGTGGACCACATGTACCGATACCACGTCCACTCGAAGACATGGTGAGAGAACAGAACAAGGTTATGTATGAATATGCATCTGTACTCTCAGATAGTAAAAATTGTGGTGTTGAATAGATGTTGATGAGCCGGTCCCAGGGTCGCAAAGAGCTGGAGCCAATCCCATCATGCACAGAGTGTGCAAAAACACTCACAACTATAAGTATTTTTATTGTGTGCAACAAAATATTTACCTGCTACTGCTTTCAAAAGCAGTTTTAGTACAAAATCTTGCAAAAGCTCAATTAAATTGTGCTGCACTTGAAAAAGTGTCTTTGTACCCTGAGTATTATCCAAGTCCACTCCTGAGGTGCAGGTGTTTCACCAGATGTGCAGATGAGAGTAGTTGTTGCTCTTCTTCTTTACATTCCCGAGGATGATTTTGTCCTTCAACTCCACTGTCTTTCATTTTTTTTGTAGCGCCTGAAGTTATTGGTCACTTTTCGGTAATCATGAGATCATTAAAATATTACTTCCACTCTGCTTTATCTAAAATAAAAAGTCAACCTGTAAAACAGAATGTCATCTTACATTTTGGAGCTAAAATCTTTTTAGCTGTTTAGTAAATGTGCAAATGCAGGACAGGAAGAAAATCATAGTTATTCTATTATTATTAAATATGCAAATATAAATATCAATGCATTATATAGAAATAAAATTGTAATGAAAATTATAGTTAGGTGTCACAGTGAAGAAGAGGAGGGAGGTTAGTGTGTCTCAGTCAGACAGAGAATTGGAGGATCTGACAGGAGGTCTGACCTCAGGTGACCTCAGGCAGATGGATGGACGAAAGAGGATGCTCACACACTCACATGTCCACACAAACACACACACACACACACACACACACACACACACACACTGCTGTCTCTCCGTGGCTCTCACTTTCCACGTGGAATTTGTGGCCGGAGTCAGGTGTCATCGGAGCTGCTGGACTTTTGAAATTCCCGGAGCGAAAAATTTCTGGGCACTCCAGAAATTCACAACATCAACAAGTCAAGATCATCTCGCTTCTGTCGGATCATGACGAGTCCACCAGGGCAGGATCAAGTCCTGGACATGACATCTGCATGTTGGTGGTTCCTAGTTGGTCCAGCTTCAGGATCCACGTCACACTCAGCCATTACGTCTTGTTTCATGAGGCTTATTTAACACCCATTTAGATTTATTTCACAAACTGGGAACAAAAACGAACCAACTCACAGCCAAATAAAACTAATTCAGGCTTTTAAAACAGGCTTCTTACCGAGAATAAAATGTTAATGACCTAAATACAAACAAGAAGGTTTGAAAAGAGGCTCTGCAGCGAACCAGTCACGTCAAAATGAGTCAAAACATCGAAACAAACAACTCCTTCAGTGTAACTCACTTCTCTTCTGTTCATCCAGATATTGAGAATAGCCCCAATCCTGCAATCACTGCCTATAATGAAGCCTCACAGGAAGTAGCAGCCATTTATAAATGCAATAAAAAAATGCACTAAACTTCATGAAGCTCCCTGGATAACTTGGACAAAGATGTTTTTTGATGCAATAACGTTCAACTTTTTTACTTTAGAGTCAAATCTGAGCAATTTAACAGTTTTTTTCTGTATTCATCAAAAAAAAAAAAACATCAAAGTCTGGTGGAAAAGTCAACCTCTGCAGTAACTGAAGAAGCCACTGCAGTTGGCCTCCGATATGTGACCTTTGACCACAGAGAGGTCATATAGAGCAGCCAGAGACCTCCTACGATGTCTGTGTTGAGTGTTTCTCTGTGTGTGTGTGTGTGTGTGTGTGTCTGTGTACCATCTGTGTGTGTCTGTGTGTGCAAAAGTGTGCTGCTCCTGTGGAAGAACAGTTGGCATGAAGGGCAGTCACCACAGGCCAGGTCACACACCCAGACAGACGCCATCAATAACATGGCACCATGGAGGCACATGTCACTCAAACACACACACACACACACACACACACACACACACACACACACATAACTGACAATTAACACTTTGCTAATATAACTCACCTTGCTCAGCTGCACTCTCTATGTCTCTCTCTCATTTTGTGTGTGTGTGTGTTTGCAGGGTGATTCTCGCAGAGAGCGGTTTGGCGCGGTACCTCCACTCTGCGGTGCTGCTGAGCGGCACGGTGCTGGTTTTCGGGGGAAACACTCACAACGACACGTCGCTAAGCAATGGAGCCAAGTGCTTCTCCGCTGACTTCATGGCGTATGACATCGGTAAGAACGAGTCTCAAACAATCACACACACACACGTCTACAAGGGAGGAGACAGGAGTGTGTTTGGATATAGAGACTGCAGTGCAGGTACGGATGATTAAAGATCCCATCACAGGCTACCCCAGTCGCACCGTAGACCAGATGGCACGAGAACATTTTAACCCCTCGACGGGGACGACGAAGAAATGAAAGGAGTGATGAGCTTCGGGGAGAGGAAAAAGAGGGATTACACCAACTCTTCACAGGAGAGAAACAACAGGGGACAGAGAGATTAACAGAATGAAGACAGAAGGGGGGGCTTTATGGTGCAAAACAAAAAAAAATGGCAGAAGTTGCACAGTAATAGTGTAACTCTATGCTGATGTGGCAGGGTTCCTAATGTTAGAGCGTTTGCTGCTGAAACAAATCCATGAATCCATTAGTAAAATAATTGAAATCATTCATAATGTTGATGGGCAATCCTTTGTTATGCAATAATAAAAGTTTTTGCTGCTTCTTTCAGTCCAAAATCTTTGCAGCTTTTTGTTGGACTTCACAGGTCCTGTCATTACCTGCTGAGCGAGATCTGATCTCAGAGGCGAGTTTGACCATTTCCAAATTATATTCAGTCTAATTCACTTGGGGTGGGTTCCTTTTGTATCAATATGTGTCGAGAGAAATGCAAAGAAAATGACATTTGTTGCTGCTTCTTTCAGTACTGTCTGCGAGTTATTGCTGCCGATGTTGGTGTCCTCGCTCTTTTAGGTCCAACACATTTCAGATCAGGTCCTTTGGATATGGTCCAATATTTCGACATCCAGATTAGACAAAACCAGCATTTTGAAGGCGTCACCTTCACCTCTTACGATGGACATTTTCACTTCTTGCTGTCATTTCCGTTAAAAATCATCGTTACAGCTGCAGCAACAGGATCCCTGCCTTTGCTTGATTATCATTTTAAGAAACATATTCCTCTGTGAATGGCTACGACACAGCTAAAAAAGGGCTTAAATGTTTTGGTCAGTGTGTGGTTGGGTGAAGATTAGAGAGCATTCAGCATTCACTTCTTCCATTTTCATTCTCTAGTTTGTCCTTTTCTGTCTCCATTCAGTTTCTCCCCAGGAGTTAATCAGTAGTTATAATAAAATATTAGTACTTTTTGCATGTAGGGTATGTACAGATTTAACATTTTCAGAAATTGATAATTGGATAATTTGCTCTCATAGATTTTTGGGAGCTTAAAATTAGTAGAATTCACCATCATTTGCCAGATTAAAAAGAAAATTTTAACTTAAGGTCCAGTAGCTTTTTGGCCAAAGTTCCTCACTAAAATAATGTCTCATGTAAAGTGACGATGAAGACATGATGTTGTGGTTAAAAGCTGCAGTAAAAGCTGAACCGACTCCCATTCAAAATTCAATTAAAAAAAGCAAAAGCAGTTTTATATAATGAAGATTTTATATTTCTGGCATTATCATCCAAGTCTTTGTTAGTCCAAATCTGTCTCCTTTACTCCTCTTTCTTTTCGCTTTTCCTTTCACTCTCTGCAGTAAATTATATAATAAAGGAGAAAAAATACCAGGGAGGATATTGGTGAGATAGAGCGGCGAGTGTGAGGAAGCAGATGAAATAAATTGAGCAGAGTGCTGAGGAAGGAAAGAGGGATCTACACAGGGCAGGAGAAAAATAAAGAGTAAATGAAGGAGGGATTTAGGGAGGGAAAAGGAAGCACCGATAACGGCAGAGGAGAATTATCTAAAGACGATAAAGGTACGGCAGGATGAGGCAGATGATAAGCTTGTGAATAAAAGGCTAAATCAGAGGTAATAAACAACAAAGCGAGTGTTTACAGAGCGTCTCCGTCTCAGAAGTTGGAAACAACGTCGTGCTCAGTGCTTTCTTTTTTTTTCTTCCACCTCATCAACACTCAACAATAAAATGTGTGTATTTACACGTCCCTCAACTCTGCTCAAACACACCCCGTCTTTAAAAATATCATCATTTATTCATTACCTGCCTAACTTTTTCCTCTTCTTCCTCCCCTCCCTCTTCCTCTTCCTCCCTCTTCCTCTTCCTTCCTCCTCTTCCTCCTCTTCATCTCCATCTTTTCCTCTCCTCTCTCCATCCTCTCCTCTCCTTTCCTTCCTTTCCTTCCTCTCCTTCCTCTTCTTCATCTCATTTCCTTCCTCTCCTTTCCTTTCTTTCTTCTCCTTCCCCTCCTCTCCTTCCTCTCCTCTCTCTTTCCTTTCCTTTCCTTCCTTTCCTTCCCCTCCTCTCCTTCCTCTCCTCTCTCTTTCCTTTCCTTTCCTTCCTTTCCTTCCTTCCTCTCCTCTCTCCTTCCTTTCATTCCTCTCCTTTCCTCTCCTCCCTCTCCTCCCTCTCCTTTCCTTCCTTTCCTTTCATCTCCTTCCTCTCCTCCTCCTCCTCTCTCACGTCTCTCCGGTACATTATGAATTGTTCCACCTGTGGAAGTCGCTCCTCTCCATCCCTTGTTGCGTCTCCGTCTTTGCTCCTCCCGTTCCTCCCTGCCTCCGCGCCCCCTCTCAGCGAGTGGAGGGGTTTCAAGCGCTAATTTGTTTTTGTTTTTCTGCGCTAACCTTGGAGGGGCGACGCGCCGTTATTAGCTTCTCCTGCTCTTCGGCTGCCACACATTAGATTCAGGTCGACACGGAAGGCACTTTTCATTTGGATTTAATTCTCCCTCTACCCCTCCAGCTCTGCCCCCCCCCCCCACCATCAACCCTGCCACCCTCACACTTCTAATTAGATTTGGGGGGAAAATGAACTCTGATTAAAAACACGGTCTTCTCCAACTTGACACACCACAGGCGAACAACCCACACACTGTCTGCTGCACACAAACACACACCTGACACACACACACACGGCACGGCCCGCTGAAAAGCCCGGGGCATGCTGGGAGTTTGTTTGGAAGATGTTGGGAGCTGCTGTGATATATTGGAGGAGCAGACAGTGGCTGCCGTTCAAACCTCCTCCTTCCTCCTCCTCCTCCTCCTCCATCTCTCGCCTTTCTTCATCAAGTCCTCCATTAGTGCAGATCAGATCAAACTGTCAGTCATCCCGGCCGCCTGCTTCGATCTGGACTCGTGATTTCTCCCTCTGTCCCACCATGCATTATTAACACAGATTTTCTCATATCCTGAGAGGAAATTAAAAATCTCTGTTGATGTGTGTGTGTCCACGATGTGTGTGTGTGTGTGTGGTTGATAAGTATCTGTTGAGCCTGCAGTTCTTTGGCAGCATCAGTCTGATGGCGGTCGGTCAAGGTGTGTGTCCAGAAGATGATGTTTGTAGTCGTGGTTGGAGGTTTGGTTTGGTGGGCTTTTGATTTGAAGCACACATAAGAACCACAACTCCACCAGCTGCTTTTCTTTTTTTTTTTTTTTTTTTTTTTACATTCAACAAGCTGGGTTATGTGTTGTCACAGATATCAACCAGACCTCCTGCAGCTTTATACGGGATCTGTCAGTCTTTATTTCCTTTTACAGCCGAAGGTCATCATTCAGTTCACTAACGGACAAATAACCCTCGTGTCAGACTGTTACGCTGCAGTATGTTCACATATATTCGACATGCTATAACATTCAGGGTTTTTAGAATTATTTACTTCTAAAATATCATATTTTAAGGTTAAAGGCATGTTGTGTTTATGGTAAATAAATTTAAGTTTAAAACTCAGGCTACTAAAGTACTTGGTTAATGGAGGGATGATGGATGTTTAAGAAAAGTGAACTGTGACTTGATGCAAACTAAAGAAAGTGAGAAGCACAACATGCCCATCCACCAACTGGACCTTTACTTTCTGCATCACTATGTAAAAGATACGCTCTTCCCTGTGATTTCTCTAAACTTTGGCACTTAATGGGTGTCTGCAGAGTTAACCAATATTTAAGTAATTCCCAGGAGCACGAAATGAATCAGTTTCACTCAGCTCAAATCCAACCTTGTCAAGCCACCAAAAATGAGTCATTATTTCAACCGATGGCTTATGTTTTTTGGAAATTTTGTCTCACAATTGTGTAAAGCATCCAAATGTCTAGAATTGGTAAAAAATAAGTTATTAGCCTCCTCCTCAGATCATTTAAAAAAACAATATAGTGTGTGACCGTCTATCTATAATCTATAATGGATCAAAATACAGCAGAAAATTTCAATTAAAAAAAAAGAGATATATTTTTAAAACTAGCTTAAACAGCTGCCTCGCCTCCACAGTTGAGATAACTGGGACTGTTACGAAGGAAAATGACACAGTTGTGTGACTTCCCAGCAGTACTGAAGCCTATTTTAGCTCTCAAAGTGCCAAGAAATAATAAACTTTTAGCACCACATGTGCCACATTCCTCAGATGGATCTTAAGCCGTCATACGGCGGCACCCACCTGGAGTGCAATCATTCACCTTATCACCTTATCATCTTTTAGGTGGCTGATGATACTATCAGGTATATTTCGCGTTTTCCAGAAATTGTATATATCCACCTCTGCCACCATTCTCTTTAAATGACGCTGAAGTTGGCTTCACAGCTGTCACAGCTTCCCCTGTGGCAGTTAAGGGAAAGTTAAGGGGAAGTTAACTGAACATGCTGACTGACTGTTTGTCCGTGGATTTTTTAACCTCTTACTGATGTAAAATCATTTCATTATTTTGGGCATTTTAGGTCAAACATTATATTTGTCTGAGAGCCACCCACTATTAATTTTGTATAACCTTTATTGTATTTGTGAAAGAAAATGCAAAAAAGGGACATTTCACTGTTTTTTTTTTTTCACATCTAGACCACTTTGGACCAGGTCTAGATCACTATACTATTCTCAAACCTATCTAAAATGATTTTACATCAATAACATATATCCCCTTAACTGCCAAATCTGAAGCTAACTTCAGCGCCGTTCTCTTTAGTAATATGAGCTTAATGGTCTTTTGTCAGCTCTGGAAACTGAAACCAGCCTACATGAAAGAGTATAACATAAGGGTCTCCGTATATCAGCATCATTCTGGTTTGCGTGTTAATACGATTGACCTTTAACCCCTGCTAGCGATGAACTCCTTGCTCTTGGTGTTGATTAGAATGACCCCGCCCTCCCACACTCCTTTTTATCCTCTCACCGTTGTCCTCTGCAGCAACCCTCACTCTTAAACAAGCGCGTCCCAATTAGCACATCGCTTAACGAGGTCGTTAGCAACCTGGCGTCCCCACCAGAGTCCAACGACTCCACCGGCTCTGCGTCACGTTCAGGGGGAAGGCTCGTCTGGCTAAATAGCACATTTACACTAACGCACTGCAGACTCACACACACACACTCTCATTTCCATATTAATATAATGGGAGCACGTAGGGGTCATTAAAACATCAGAGAATAGTAAAACCCAAATAGTAAAATACACAGAGCAGATGAGAACTAGAGAGAGAGAGAGAGACGTTATGATGAGATTTGGTTGTAAGAAGTGTTTTATGAAGTCATCTCCCATATTATCTTCCCGATCTCCTTTATATCACCGTAATTTATGTGAAAAGGTTAGGATAATGAGTTTTTATTCCTCGTGATGAAATTAGGGGAGGGGGTTGAACTGCGGGTCACCCTCCTCCGTTCTTTCTTCTCACAAGCGAAAACTTTGGTACTCCTCAATTCAAGACAGAAGAAAAAAAGAATTAGGACTCACAATTGCCTAAGAAAAGAAGATTAAATTAATGTCCAACAGTATTTGTGTGTTTTTTCTTTGTTTTTTTGTGGTTTAGGCTGCAGCTTTTATTTCCAGTTACAGGAAATCTGAACGCTGCAGCATGCAATGATATTTTAGTGTTCTTCTAACTTTATAGCAACAGTTTAGGGAAAATCCTTTTCCTTTTAAGCATGACAATGACCCTGTGCCATGACAATGAAGCCAGGTCCACAAAAAATGATTTTCCTCATCCTGTGAATGTCGACTGCCATCTAGGCCAGGTGGAAAGCCAGAAACCAAATGGGTGGGGACTGCGGATTAATGGTTTTGGATTGACGTGATCATGAATCAAATGTTGTACGGGCGTGGTATTTGGGTGGTCACTCACATTTGGCCATAATGTGAAGCTGCAAATGTTGTAAATGAATGAAGAATGACTGTTCAATGATTGCTTTTATTACTATTTTTATATCTAACATTATGATCCTGATGATGTGTCTTACTTACTAAACTACTATAAAATATTAACTAATAAACAAATAAAGAGGTCGCTAATAAAATCATTTTATTAATTAGACAGAGAAGCTGCATAATGAACAATCCTCTTTCTCACTGTTTCTTATTGACTCAACATTTAGATGTTTATGATTGTAGACGCACACACTTGGACACACAGGTAAAATATTGTACTAAATAATGTGTGTATGTGTGTTTTTATTCAGCTTGTGATCACTGGGCCGTCCTCCCCAGACCGGGACTGCACCGGGACGTCAACCGCTTTGGACACTCTGCCGTCGTCAGCAACGGGTGAGCTCCGTCCTTCAAACCAGAACTACTTTACCGTAAATCAACGCTGCCTAACTACGTCTGGGAAATGATTTTCATTTAACCTGCAGCACCTTACTTAAGAACACTTTAGCTCCATGCTTCCTTAAACTGATGCTCATATTTGGGTAAAACTGGTAAATGTGGTGCTCAATCCAAAAGACTTCTCAATCACATTCATGCAAATAAAACCTGCCCTCTCACAGTGCAGTATTCCTCGGCACAGTTTCACATTTCCTTGAAGTCCTCCTGCTGCGTCCTCTAAGTCTTCTCTGCGTTTCCCACTCACAGGTTATGGTTTAGTTGTATCGATTGTTTATGGATTGATCTCTTTATCTCAGTGTTATATTTAGCTTCAGTTTGCACTTCTTCCTCTGCTGCATGGCTTCAGAAACCCGTGTCTCTGCCACCTCACCCCTTCGTCTGTATGTGGATGTTTCTCCTGCTTCACTCCCTCAGTGACTTTCTTTACACCCTCTATGTATAGACACAGTGTCTGCATGCATGCAGTGTATGACTGCTCTATTTATACCGTTACCATTTCTGAAGCTGCATCTGAAGCTGTATACGGCTAGCTTGTTGTTGATGCACCCTGAATTTCTAATTAATGTTTTATTATGTTGAGTTTTTTTTTCCTTAAACTTCACCCATGAGCATCAGTCCCTTTTTTAAATTAAGTAGCACAGAGTATTTTTATAGGTAAAATACCAAAAAAGATTAAAAAAAAAGTAATTGAAAGCACTTACTCAAACTTCCGTCACGATGCCGAGCGACTTATTGCTGAACTCAGAAATAATGGTCTGACCCTTTAACACCATTTATCCACCAAAAAAGTCAGCTGTGAGCACAAAAATGTCAGCTTTGAACTTCAAAAGGCCACCTTCAAACCATTTTTCAAGTTTTTTTTTTTTTTTCCCCAAACAAAAGTTCAGCTTTATTTTGAAAGGTTCCCTTGCTTTCATAACATTTCTTCACCTGTCGGCATCTCTGCAGGCATTTCCTGTTTTTTGAAGACAATCTCGCTGTAACTTTTGCTGTGACTTTCCCTGTTTCAGCTACAAGTTTCTGTCCTCCCTGTGATTCTGTGTAACCCTTTCTCTCCATCTTCTTCAGCTCCATGTACATCTTTGGAGGTTTTTCGGGCCTCCTTCTCAACGATGTGCTGGCCTACACCCCTCCATCCTGCCTGGCTATTTCCAGCCCGGCTCTGTGTGCCGCTGCTGGGCCGGGCATTCGCTGCCACTGGGTCCAAAGTAGATGCGTCCCCTGGGAGCCGAAACCACCCGAGCAGATTTTTCCTGCCCCATTTTGCCCTCCACGACCCGGTACGTTACGTTACACCGAGCTCCTGACGGCCCAGCTCATTCTTTCTTTCTTTCATGCTTGCTTTCTTTCATTCTCACTAAATATTTTCACTGTCACAGCAGCGTATTTTCCCCTGAAATGCACGGCACAATCACACACGAGTGTTACTCCCCGAAGGCCTATTTTTCCATGAGAATAATAATTATTCTGAAGGATTTGGCTTCTGAAGTTTGTTTGCATACCATAATTATAGGAACAGAAGGTCAATGCTGCAATTGCCTCATTTTAAAGTAATTACGGTCGGTCTGAACCCTCCTCTTCCCCCCCTTCATCTGCCTCAGCCAGATGTAGATGCTGTAAAGCTTCTTCCAGGTATTCAGGCGGCTCACTTCAGGTTTGAATAAAACTATAGTACACATGGATTGACTTCTTAAAGGACCATACCCATGTTTATTTATGTTTAGGCCTGTTTACATTCATTTTATATTATAAGTCACATTTTTGAGGTACCCTTTTCATTTAATTTCTATTATAAATATGAAATAAATCAACGGTCTCACCACACAAAAAATGTCACAAAAAGACCCAAAGATAAAGATTCAAGAGCGTGCAACTTTCATACTGTGTGGAAATAAAAGGCTGACTTGCATAGTATGAAAAAAAAAAATGAAATAAAATAAAATTGTACAAAAATGTTAAGTTGTTGAGATTTGTAAATAAGAAGGGTGCATGATAAAAGTCCGACAGATTAACATGTCCCAGATCAGCGTTCAGCCTCTGTGTGTTTATTCTACAAACAGCAGCTCAGTGTGTGTAAATGAACAGACTGAAACAAAGCTGCCTTTTTCATATGTAAATACCTTTTATTCACATCACGATGATTACACGTTAGTTTACACTTCATGAGAGCATTACGTTCCCGCACATGGTCACCACATGAGCCTAATTCCTCACATATAACAGGTATAAAAAGTACCAGACGGACATTTCAGTACAACTCCTGCTATTTATACTGATAAAAATTATTATTATTATTATAGGACTACACATCAACACAGATTACAGCAAAAACACAACTCACTCTGCTAGATTTCCTCTGTTTGTGTGTGTGTTAATGGTTGTGTGTTGTGTTGTGGCCTCTTGCAGACAGCACAGACGAGCAGTGTTTCCGATTCTCCGACTGCGCGAGCTGCACGGCCAACACTCGGGGCTGTCAGTGGTGCGAGGACAGGAAGTGCATCTCTGCCTCCAGCAACTGCACCGTGGTGAGTCTTCGCCGGGCGTCTGTAAAGAAAAACCAAATGTAAAACACCCTAATATCCCCCTGAGGCTGCAGAGTTCATTAGACCGAACTGTCCCAGAGCTCTCGATGATTTTGTGCATCTTTGAGCGTTTTCTGTTGCAGGACAAAAAAAAAGTTATGCGTGCCCTTAGGATGGTGCTGCAGGGAAAATCGTTAGATCAGCAGTGTTCATCCTCTGTGAAGCATGAATGTGCTTTTCATATTTCTGCTTTTTAAATTAAATGAAGCATCCAAAAAGTGTGTGGAGGATTTAGTCAATGTATATTAGATTTTATGTCAGATAAGATAAAATCTAATTTAATAATCTCATATCGGGAAAATTTACAGGTCACAGCAGCTCTAAAGTGAGACAAATATGAAAATGGAGTACAAGTAGATAAAAGAAAATATTGAAGACATAAATGACATAAATGCAATACAGATTTTTTTGTCTACGAACCTTTTGAGCTGACGGTGGCTATTGAAGTTCAGAGTGCCGTTAAAGTCATCAGTAATAAGTGCTCCACTGAAAGACAGAAAGCGATCAATGCTTCAGCTATTCTCTGTTTGAATTAGCTCACACATACAACCAAAGCTTTGCATAGGTTTATTATCTTTAATCCTTTCAAGTGCGTGTTAATTTAAATTTAAGTATTTCAGATGTGATTTAAGCTTTATGTGATGTATATAAAAGCTTTGGCTCAATGATTTTGTGTACCTTTTCTTTTTGCTTATTTTGTTTTCTCTTTTGTCTCTTTCTCTATTTTTACTCCCAACCCTGCTTTTCTCTGTCTGTCTTTGTATGTGTGTCTGCATGTTGCTTCTTTTGTCTGTTTGTGTGTTCCTGGCTGGGTTTAAAATACAAATCTGCGAATGAATTGATGAATGAATCTGTGTGTGTGTGTGTGTGTGTGTGCAGCTGACTCTGGAGCTGGCCCGGCAGCATGGCGTATGGCGCTCTGTCTCTGTCTCCCCCACCATCAATGTTGTCTGAACATCAGCTGAGCTTGTGGAAGCACGGAGCCAGGAGGAGGGGACATGTGTGTATTTTCTGACACTTAACACTTCCTGTTCGGGTTTAGTCAGAGGTCAGAGCAGTCCTTTAAGTTATGTAGCATTTGGGATTAACATAAATCCAGCTTTACATTAAATGTATGTCCTCTATCCTTTCCAAAGTAACATCATGCTCTGAAGAGACCTGCTTCAGTTCAGAGGCAGCGTCGCACAAGTGAATTGATATTTTCTTGAGATGCACTGATTTGGTATCTTAACGTCACACTGGGAGGAAAGGCTCAGTTAGAGGGTGTGACATTAACAATCTAGAAAGACATGCAGCAATCTTGGTACAAAGAATGAGTCTGTCTCATGAAGTCTGCTGCTTTTCTGCGTGAAACAGGATGACAACACTCATGTGCCAGAATATTTTGGTCACTTTGGTCTCCCGGACAGACCTCTAATCATACAAACGCCTTTCAATCAACACAGAAACCCAGAAAAACATCATTTCACTGTGATGATGGCATCATTACAACATAAAATGAAGATTAATGACTCTTTCCACCTCTGCAATCCACAACGCTTAGTGGTTTTTTTAAGGCCTTTCCTTTATGCACGGCAGATCTGCTGCTTCAGTTTTGTGCAAGTTTCACCAGACTGTTGCAATAAGCAGAATAAACAGAGAAAGCTCTGAGCCGAACTTATTGTGTTGAGTTTCTACGGTAAGACTCGCTCACTGAAAACAAGTCACACAGTCTCTTGATTAAGAATGATGAAACTGCAGATGACTTCAAACCTCTCTCTCCTCCGGGACTGTCCGTTCCTGTCTGTCCTCCCCCGGTGTCTCCCTGCAAAAGGACGGGTCAGCCGGAGCAACAGATTTTTAATTACAGTACAGGGAGACGGTCAAGATATTACACTGTCAGCACAGCCTTGAGCAAAAAGACGAAATCCATAAAGGTGTTACATCCTTTTTTCATCTTTTTGTAAAAGATCGGTCCGTGTTTTCTTAGGCTGAATCAGAGGAAGGATTAACAGATTACTCACACGCCTACAATTCACTTTATCAGGAAACTTTTAAAAATATCTTTAGCTTTTGACAGTCTGTCATCTACTCCAAGAAGAGGAACCAGAAAGATTCAGAATTTCTCTTTAGGTTTTAGACGGATAAAGTGTTTTGTTCTTTTGAGAGGAACTGGGATGGATTTCATGTTTCTTTTGAGGTTTTGGCATTAAGTTGTAAAGTTACACATTCGCTGTAAAAGTCAGACTCACACAGCCTAAAAATAAACTTCAATAAAAAACAGTCCCTCTTATTGATTTCTCTTTTCATTCTGCATGTTTGGCTGTCTGATTCCCTCACGCTTTATTCATCTTCAGCTTCTGTATTGACTCCTCCAACTTTATTACATTTGCTGTAAAAGATGATGCACTTCAAATGGACTGATATTGTTTCCTCTCTCTCTCTCTCTGTGTGTGAAGTCGGTGAGAGACTCGTCCAGGTGTAAGCGCAGAGAGGAGCAAGAGTGTTTCCGACTGGCCAACTGCAGGAGCTGCTCGCTCAACGTCAACTGTCAGTGGGAGGCGCAGCAGCAGGAGTGTCAAGCGCTGCCTGGTGAGGAAACGCACGCCATCATGTATGCACACACAGCAGCTGCATCTCTTTTCTTACCTGCACACAGGATTTTTCTATCAGGATCAGAATGCATCCAACAGAAAAGGAGATGTTGAGAATAAAAATGAGCTTGTGGTGCATGTTATTTAGTGAGTCCTGCTTCTTTTTCACAGTTTTTTCGTAAGGACATTGTTTAAATTAAAGTCATGAACCTCACTTTATTCAGAGTAATTGAGACAATTTTTTTTTTTTTTTTTCGATTTGGCTCGGCTGCTTCCTGAGGCAGGTGGAGGATTTTGTGCATCACAAATGACCACACGGGGACTTCCATAAACAGTTTAACAGATTTTTTCATGAATAGTGCAGATTTGGTTTTGATTACGTGTGATGTTGGAGTGAATGGTGTTGATTGATACATTATTAAGAGTTTGGCCGTGTAACCTTCAGTCTTCCTGACGACCATCTCTGAATATGTTTCATCTTTCAAAGCTGCTGATGGAGCGCTGTGTTATGTTAATCATATGGCACAACATATACACACACACACACACACCACTGCAGTGTTTGCATGTTCCCACACTATCTGTCTGCATATTATTAGTGGCCTTCTCAAATGCACACTCTCATACATCCATGCAGGCGTGCAAACAGAGGGGATTAGAATATATTCATGAACACGCACACGGTCTTCGCTTGGCTGCAAAAGGGAAGTAGGCCAATTACAAGTGTTTATGAGATGTCCTGAATACGGATCCTTGGCTGACTAACAAACTTGAGTCCACAAAGTCCTCCATGCTCTGCTCAGCCTTCAGCTACAGCTGCTCTCGGTTTGACTTTGGCGCTGGCGTGGCTAAAGGCGAAGGAAATACCCTCGCTATTTGAATCTACGACTGATCCCGTCCCACGCTGTGCTGTATTGCGCTAAGGGCCCGATAGCTGGATCCCTCTGCTATGAGTTTGGAGTTCCCGGTAGCTTTAAGCAGAGGCTGGTATTGTGTTTGCTCCCTTTCTTCTGTCCACATCAAGGCCCTGAAGTCCGGGATATTCGGTCCCCCTTCAGGTTGTTAAGAAGTGTTAGCTCGCTCTGTTGTTCAGCTGAGGTGAGATAGTTTGAGAAAGAAGATAGAGATAGTTTGAGAAATAATGGGTTTGGTAATTTGCAGGTCAAAAATGTCGACAGGTCAATTAAGATAGATGACATATTATTATCATTATTTCAACATCCTTTAAATGACTGTTCTTCCTTTACTTAGGATGTTGAAATGAATTCTAACAAAGGTAATATTTAACCTTGATGTCTAAAAAACATTCAACTAATTCAGCCCAGTTTAAATCTACGTGTAAATATATGTTTCATGCCTTAATCAGTAGTTTGGATGTGAATTTGTAGAGATCCGTTCTTATTCTGTGGTTTTTAAATGGCTCCAGATGAGTCATGTATCAGTCAGCTTGTACTGCTCTTTGCAGGTTTCATATTCATTTATTGTCTGAACATGTATATGTGTCCAAACAAATGGTGGAGCAGAGAAAATTGTACTTCATTGATATTTCTGTTCAGTGTTGATATAATCTGCTCTGATTATGCAGTTATTTTCTGCACAACAGTAGTTTATTGTTGGTTTTTAACTTGTTAAAATAGAGCAGCTTGGCAGGATTCACTTGTTCTTGGCAGAATATTTTGCTCACAGTATCTAGTATGAATTTCACATTGAGACTTTGTGTGTGTGTGTGAATGGAAAAGTAATGGTGTCATTTAGGACGGGCCCTTTCACAGGGTCACTGGCCACACTGATGAAATTAGCGGTGTCTTTGTGTCTTTGTTTCTGAGTCCATTAGTGTGACAGGGAACGCTGTATTTTCTGTGATTTTCTGTGAAGATGCATTTGCAGGAACAGTGTGGTTAAGACAAACTGGGGTAATGGAGACTGGCTGCACCGCCACGGCAGCTGTGGCCTTTTCTTTAGACGCCGTGTTATGACTAATTATTCTAAAATGGCCTGACATGTTTATCTCTGCTTTTACACAAAGACTGTAACCTAATCTATCTATTTATTTTTGTACTCCTGCTTTTTTTACCCCATTCGTCTGTCTTTTTGGTCAATATTGCCCATTGCTATTGCCTGGGAAAAAAAAAATAAAGATACCAGGTATTTTCTTTTCTGTTGCATGAAAAGCTTGGTGATGGAAGCCATTATGGGCCTGTGAATGTAATCAGTGCTGGAGTCCAAAATAAACAGCGGTGCTCAGTAGAGGCAGGATGACTTTCTCTTCCCTTTCATTCCGGCTAATTGAACGGCCTCACTGCTATTTTAGTCTCCTGCAAGATGTTACCGAGTGACCCCCTGAGCGAATGCGTGCGTGAGTGCGTTTTTACGGAGTTTGTCTGCCTCGACTCTTCGGCCGACACAGATATTCACTTTTCTTCATCCCACGTGTCGCGTGTTTCTAACTTTCTTTGAGTCAGGTCCACAAAAAGAAGGAATTTGATCCAAAAAAACATCATAAATCAACATCAGCTTCTCAAATTAAAGATGTATTACTTTTAACCACATTAAGCAGAGAT